>NW_019014687.1:3312439-3322964 GCF_000150535.2 Carica papaya
AGATCCATAACAATTGGTTCTGAATTTTATGGAGCCGGTACTAGAAGAGGGCCAAGTATTCCTTCTCAAGGTTGGTTAGTAAGGTTCTCTACCATGTGGTACAACTGGTCAATATGCTCATGTAAGGACATATAATTGGGAGGTTGCTCCGGTGGAGTCCGTTCACATATCATCTTACAACCCTTTATTCAGAAAAGAATGAATTAAAACATTTCAAAATAACGTTTCATACTTCTCAACACCCCAATAGTTGTAAAAAATATCATATTTAAACTCTAAAACCTCATACACAGAGGATGATTCTAGGAATGTGGGCTCTGATACCACCTATCACGCTCCGATACTCGATATGAGGCTCAATTTCTGCTCATGTTATTTTTATGCAGTGGGCTCACAAAATATACATATACTTATATCAAAAAAATATAATACAACCTAGCATCCCATGTGATATGTACAGTAACTATATATACAAAACATGATATCAGAATTTAGAGTTTAATATGACAAAATAAAACTTCTCGAATATGCACAAAATATATAAAATAAAAATCTTTTTTACAGGTTCTACTCGTCTGGCAGCGGTTCTGTCTCTTCTTTCTCATCTGAAAAATATCAGGGTGAAATTTAATGAGCTTCACCAACTCAATAAGTATTTTTGTTCTCTCAACTTAGATAAAATTTCATGCAAAACACACAGTATAAGAAAAATGCAACAGTGATGTTTCAATGCAAAATTCATTTATTATTTTCACTATTTCACATGCTTCTGATCAAATTTCTGAATTATCTCAAATATCATATACAATCCTCAAATGTATATCCATATACTCTCGAAAGAACATAGATACATTCGAATATCAATCATCATCTTGAAACATAATCACATATACACGAAAGATCACATATACACTCAAAAGGTCATGTTTAAAGTTTTTATCGCATGATGTCGTTTACATCGTATCGAGGAGAGGCGAAATGGATCCCTTCATCGCGTGGATAGTACACACACACAAATCTTATAATGCTGCAGAAGGGACGTTTGTTATGTGACCCACACTCACAAATACCTTTTCACGCTTACACTAGGTTTCAAACTCTATCCATGTGCAAGTTCACCATATCCGCTGAACTTCAGCAACACACACATTCGGCTCCTCGATTCGGACTAAATGAAAGGGCATTTAAGGTTCATACTCTAATTATTCATAACTCCTCACTTTTGATTTCTTATTTATTTTACTCTTATTCTAATTTCTCTAAAATTTTATTTAACTGATCATTTTACCACCATAATTGTTTCTTTTTTTTTTCTATTTTTACTTTCTTATTTTATTTCTTTTTCTTTTTCAATTTTTCACTTAATTAGGAATTTCTCTTAATTACTCAATTCATATCTCATCACAGTCCAATAAATTCTCAGTTTTTTGTGTTTGTTTTTTGGTTTCGTCTTCTCATAAATTTACAATTTCTTAGGTTCATTGGTCATAAATTTGGGTTCTATTTTTTATCAAAAATTGGATCAGTGTTCGTTAAAATTTCAGAATTTATAACTTAATGAAATGCATGCATTTTTTTGAAATTCAAACTCGGTTGAGATTTAGAAATATTTACATTCTTATGCGTCTTCTCGGATCTGCTCGAATATCTAAATTTTTCTGTACACACGACATAAATTAATTAAAATACTTCAAAATACTAAAAATTAATTTAATCGAATTACAGGTTCCAATGGCCACCCAACGGAATATCTAAAATTATCAGGATTCGTAACCGGAAAAACCTTCAGCTCCTTATTCGGAGGATCATATTTTCGTTTTCAAGGGAGATTTTTCAGCTTCCCGAACAATGAATCGAAATCCCAAAAGGGCGATTCTGGCCTCCATTTCTTCAGCTTCCACGGTGGGTGGGTTTCCCCATTCCTAAGGGAACCTCCTTGGTTCCCATGTGGGTGGGTGGCTCGGCCGAGCCCATGCGACCAGCCGACATTGGTCCTGCTCCACCGCTGCTCAAACCACCACCAAAACACGAAAGCATAATGGTTTTAGCTTCGATTCGAGTGATTCAGCCTCGGCTTGGTTCCCAGTCGTCTTATCTCGGTCACCCCGCATCTCTCTAGCTTCTAAACCTGCACACACACACACACACATGAATACCGGTTTGGTAAAAAACACGCACCAAAAGAGGAAAAAGAATGCACCTGGCTCGAGTGCGATGCTTGAAAAATTTGAACAACCTTGATTTTGGATTCCACCGTCATACGATGCTCCTTGGTCGCGATTTCCCTTCCTTCTCTTCTCTTCGGCTTTCTGCCTATGCGACTCTCTCTCTTCTCCTCCCCCTTGCGCAACCATTCTCAGCTTTCCTCCTCTTCCCACTTGGCCACACTCTTTTTCTTCCCTTCCTCTCTTTTCTTCTCCCTTCCCCTCTTCCTTTCCGGCCTCTCTCTTCTTTCCTCTCTCGGCTTCCCTGCGCAACACCCTTTCTTCCTTTTCTCCCCAACCGCCTCTCTCCTTCTCCCTCTCTCTTTTTGGCTTCTCTTCTAAATGAAGAAAATCTCTAATCTCTTTCCCTTTTATACCTGTTCCCCCAGCCATTGGATCTCACAAACTCGATCTGGGCCGTTCGTTTTCTTTTAAATCTCCTCCATCTGATCTCCTCCAACGGTCTAATCTAGGCCATCCATTTTCCTGATTTCCTTTGCCCCCTTCCACTTCCCCTTATTTATGTTTTACCCTATTTTTTTTATCTACTTTCATTTAAATCTCTGAAATTAATTAAAAGCTCCCTAATTTTGAAATTTTCTTTCATTTACATCAAACTCCACTCTTATTCTTTATTTACATTTCTTTTCTTCTTTTTTTTTTTCTCTTTAGGTGGATATTACAATAAATACCAAATGTTAAGAACTAATTTAATAATTCACAGTAATTTTTCTATAATTAAAAATGTTTAAATTCCATAATGGGTCTTTTTATGAAACTGGGCCAACAGAAAAAATAATACGGTCCAATTGGATCCCAACCTTAAGCAAAAAAATTTGTGAGGGTCTGTCACAAGCTCACCCCAATGGCTTCCATCTCCTGTCTACCAACTCCCGCCAAAACATCAATCTCCTCCATCTCGCCTATCCTGCGCACGCCCTTCGTTATTCTGTACCCTGTTCCATTTCCCTTCCCGTCTCTCTTTTCCTCCACATTTTCTTCTAAGTCCATTTCCGCAGGGCGCTTATCACTGCCGCTCAGAGCTTATCGTCCCCATAAATACGCCTATCCTGATCCTATCCCCGAATTTGCAGTCGCTGTAAGTGTAAATGTATCAACGACACACTCCTCTATATAGAATTTTGTTATGTGTATCTAATTGTATGTATACTTTTTGTTGCTTAATTACATTTGATTAACAGGAGACTAAGAAGTTCAAGGCTGAGCTTTGGAAGAAGCTCTCAAATGACAAGGAGACATTTGGTGATGAGCTTCATACTGTCGTCGAGGTTTGTGCACAGGTAACTTTTTCACTTTCAAATTTTTGCTTCGTATTAAATTTATTTGTGGTCATTTTTTGGGGGGGTTCTCATTTCTCATGATTTATTATGAGATATGCTGGTGTTCTAGTTTGGCAAACAGTCTTAACTAGATATTGGAACATGAAATATATTTCACTGATAATCAGGTGCTTTGATCTAGAAAGTGAAATTAATTACTTAAGAGAAATCGTGATTATAAATGTGTTGATGCTGCTTGTTCTGTATCGGAAAGAAACTTTTGTTGAAGTCAGTTTGCAAATAAGCTGGAACAGAATCGTGTCACTTCTCTTTGTGGTCAAGAAACATCTTATAATTAGCCGTGTCATTGGTTTGTGGTCCAGAGGATTTTTATATGGGTTTATCTGGTGGGGTGGACCATTAAATTTAGGATTGGATATGTGTGTAAAATCTTGAGCATCAAGTACTTGAGAAAATGTCTGATTGAAGTTTTGATTCACTTATCAACAAAGTTCTACCTTATCTAGTTTTTTGGTAAAAGAGATTTCAGTAAGTGGAAAGTATACCAAGTTGTTTTAGTATTTTCGAGAAATTATTTTTTGTTTTATATCTGATCTACTATACATATACATACTATTATTAATTATAAATATATGTGAATGTAGGAATGGAAGTTAAGAAAAAATTATATGCCAAACGAAGTCTTAGTTTCACACTGAAAGTATTTCCTTTTGCAGCATATTCTTTGCCTTTAATCTTTAGTAAAATAGCTCTCAGCCAAACTGCAGAATCAGTTGAACTTTTCTTTTAGAAGGCTGTTTGCTGCGTGTTACACTATTGAACTATTTTCATCAAATAGGCTCAGACTACTGATTCTGGTGTTTGTATTCTAACTGTACACTGGCTTCTTTTTTTCTAGCGGAGCATCATTGACATTATACAGAAGCCCCTTTCTGTTTAGCATAATTTTCTGTGCATATGAAGATTCTTGCAGCACACTGCTTGCATCTTAGTGTGACAATTAGGAATTTAGACATCAGATAGGGCATTATCATAAATAATGTTATTTCCTTTTCTTTATCATACATGTCAAATATGTCTCTATATTTGACATGAAATTATTATCATAATTGTGTCGTTAAGAAATTTGAGGTGGCAGAACTTTATTTTCTTCAAGTTTTTGCCTTTATGTTTGAATTATATTCAAATTTTATTGTTTAGAGCATGCAAATTCTCCCTCTCTATATCTCTCTTCTCTTATTCTGGACCAAGAAGGAGTCTGTAGATTTCATTTGAAGATATGGGAAATGGGAGTTTTTAGTCAGAAATGATGAATATTTTCTCGTGGACATTTCAACTTTCAAGGAATGTAGGGTTCAGACTCAACACTTATCCTTATGCACAGATAGTCAGTGTCTTTACACTAAAGTAGAAACTATTGCATTTACGTTAGCAACAATACCATTATGATCTAGCTATGACCAGCTTAATTGTGTTTGAATGTGCTCATTGATATTTAGTATCAATACAATATGTGGTCCTAGGCTTGAATGTACATTGTACTTAATTAATATTTCCATTTTGTCTCATGTCAGTATGGGTGTTTCGATTTTAGTCCAACCACTTCCAAGTCCAACTGTTAAGCTGATAAATCTAGATACACTATGTAACTCCAATTAATGCATACTATCAGTTGGAATATTCTCTCATATAATTTTTTTATACATTTTCATTGAATTGAATGGAATACAAACAAGCCAAAGACATTTGGCTCAATTGGTAAAATCTCTTCCTATTATTTGAACCAAAAGAAGAAGGAAATCTAAACATGTGAAGAGGGTATTCTTGGTTTTATATGGTGACAATATTATCTATTTCTAGTAAACTGGAAATCATAAATGCTTATAGTATTTTTTGTTACGTATGCCTCGGTTCCAAAATTAGTTAGAGCATATACAAAAACGTACCAGCAATAAGAAGAGACATGCCTAAGCATTATAAACAAATTGCTGATGCAGTCTACATAAAAATTGAGAACAGTTTGTTTATACCTTTATTACTAGCTAAAACGACTCTACTTCCCCTTAAATGTGTAATATGCCTATGTTGGACTTCAAAGAAAAATTGGTTAGCTTTAGCTTTTCTAGTTTTAGATTCTAAGGAATGTTGAAGCCTAAGGTAGGGTGAGCGATCCTAGCAGTAAGGAATATGGTTATAAAGCGATTCCAGGAAGGAAAATCAAAAGAAGATTGTAGAGTGGTTCTCTGGCTATTTACTAGCACTTGCTGTATGTAGAAGGGACTGCTGTAGAATTTAAATTCATTAGTCCTGATAAAGTAGGCATAACTGTTCTTGGGAGAAGTAAAAAAAAAAAAAAGAAGAAAATCACTTGTTTTAAAATGGATGGTTGTCTTGAGTTCCGGAGATATAGCTGAGCTTAAAAAAGTCTTGATTTTTTGCATCTTCCTCGTGTATATCCAATTTCAGATCTCTAATTTATCTTAAGTTTAATGAACCAAGCACATCATCATCACTCCAGGGAGAAAAGTCCAACTTGTTTTCCCCTCCCTCTCCCCCTCTTTCCCCCTATAACTTATGGGCCATACAACAGGTTGAGAATGGGTCTTTGTCAACAAGAAAAAACCTTAATTTTAGATTTTTTTTTTTTAAATGGAGGAATTTGCACAATTCCACCCTTCCAGTGCCAGTGGTCCGCAACCCAAACATAAATTCTGTAGGAAGTATGGTTTTCGTCAACTTGTCAACTTGGAAAGGATTCAATGCTAGAACATGCCCTGCATTGCCCACAGGATTTCCATGCTCCAGAAGAAAGAAATTACCAATTTTCGGACAGCTTCTATCATATTAGTTTTATTTTTTGTGCATTTTTTGGCCCAGTGCTGCGATTGTCCTTGTTATGCTTTTTAAGCACAAAGCATGTTCATTTCTAATAGAAACGTAGTAATCTCTCATGAAAAAAACTAATCTGTTACGTTGGAACCAGATATTCAGTGATTTCCTGCACAAGGAATACGGAGGACCTGGAACCTTACTGGTGGAGCCTTTCACTGATATGTTGGTTGCTTTAAAAGAAAGGAAATTATCTGGAGCAGCTGTCGCTGCTCGAGCATCACTGTTATGGGCTCAAAAATTTGTTGATCAAGACTGGGAAGTTTGGAATTCAGACAATCTAATCTAATTTCCCCATCCATGTATTTTGGCATTAAGATGGTCTTAATTTCCACTCCTCAAGTAAATTATCTAGTACTCACGAAATATATGGTGACTGAAAAATCTAATGGCAAAAACTATTTGTAATGCAATGTAAGGTGCATTTCTTTTTTCCTTTTTTCTTTGAAGCTATACAGATGTCTTATTTTTAAAGAAGTTTGCATTTGGAAGCTGTGATCGGCAATGACACAGAAATCTTCACCCTGAACTCTATGGTTTTAGTGAATATATATTCCATGCTCGAGTTCATTTATGAAGATCACCGGTAGAAGAACAGGCAGATCATTGCACATCTCTAGGATCACTTTGAATGTTGAAACTGAAGCTTGAAAGCACCATCACATGCTAGCCTCAGAGATGCTTTGCAATGAGGGCCGCCACGATTTTGGTCTTGTGGAAGCAGTGTTTGTGGATGCAGTTCTTGGACGGTGTCTTTCCTGTTTCTGTGGCTGAAATGTTTGACAGGTTAACATGTAAGACAATGTGGTTGATAGTTGCCCGGTAAAATGAAGTAATGAAAATATCATTAATTTATTTAACTTTTACACAGTTAAAATTGTTGCTTTACTGGTTTAATTCCTAAATTTCTCTTTTACAGGTAACCAAGGTTGCATTTTCACAGGCAGAAGGATGGCACTGGTGTTGAAGGAAACCTCATCTATGGCAAGAGAAATTTGCCATAAGAGAAATTTTTTTTGAGAAAATCATTATCTGTTTCGTTTGGCCAATTGAGTCGTTTGAGAAGAAGAACTAACTCCCATAAGCAAGGAAATCATATTTTAACTTGTGCAGTTATGGATAATTAGATTAAATTTCAATCTCCTCCCCCCCCCCCCCCCCCAAATCCGTCAGTCTCCTCTCTCTCTCTCTCTCTCTCTCTCTCTCTCATCTTTGTTATGCAGAAAGTCTTGAAAGATATATGTACCTGGTGGGCCTTTTCCATGGATGAGTTTTGTGCTGCTTGATCACTTGAACTCTGCTCATCTGTTGTTGACTGTTGTTTACGTACAGATTCAGATTGTTTCTTCATCTTCGCGTGCTTCTTTGCGTGCAAGACCTTCATAACCTCTGCGAACAGAAAAAGAGGAATCAGAATGAGTACTTGTTGGCCTCCGAGAAAAAGATAGGTAGATAGAGTAAACAGCCGAAGTAGAGAGGTAAGAGGTTACACAAACCTTGAGAAGTGATAAGCCTGTAAGCATGGCCAAGAGCGAGAGTATCTGTCGGTCTAAGAAGCTTGACACGTGTGTACCGTATAGTTTTCTGCTCCTGATCCTGAGTTTCTTGCTCTGATTGTGAAACAGGCAAAGGGATGATCAAGGATACATAATGACCGGGATTTGCTCTCATGACCTCACTGACTGTAACAGGCCAGTAGAGTCTGTCAATCCTTCCACTCGGATGCTGTATGACCAGAGCTGCAGCGTCTATGGCCTGGCAATTCCCCATATTCAATAATGGAAGATAAGAAAGGAGAGGGAGAGGGAAACAAAAGTCTCTATCTATACAGATGGGAAGGAAGAGAATGGGAAGGCAGCAGGGTTCAAATAAAGCACAAGGGGTCTTACTCAAACAGGCCGTCTCTCACTTCCCCAACTAACTTATTCTACGTTGAGTCAATTTAATATCAAGTTGACATTTGTAACGGCCTGGTATATATACTATTACTTAAACGCATATTTCTTATTTATAAAATATATATATATATATATATATACATAAGAAAAAAGGGGAAATGGAGATTGGATTTGGATATTATGTAAGCCAATGGTCACAGGCATCCAGACCTCGGAAACTGGTGAGAGGTCCACGTGGAAAGACGTCAGATGTTGGCAGCTTGGAGTCTTGGACTGGCATACTCGGCGTTGTCCACGGTGACGGGTCAAGGTTTGAACTATTTGATATTTAATATTTAATAGAGAGAGAGAGAGAGAGTTTAAGAATAATAATAAAACGTAATAAGTCGGTGTTAATTGATTAAAATGATAATTTAAATGTAAAACTTTAGGGGGAGGGGGGGGGGGTAAAGATTTAATGGTAGATTGGGTAAGAGAATAAATGGTGAAAGAAAAGAGAAAAGAGATGATGGAGAGACAAGCCCCACCATCTTATCCGGGTAAGCCATGGCCTTTTGCTTTCCAATCCCATCCAAATCCTCAAACATAAAAAGTTCTCGATTTCATTGACGAGGAATTTCATTCATGTCATCATACTACCCTTTTCCTATTGTTACTTTCTTTTTTCTTTTCTACCCTTAATTTTATTTTATCCATTTTCAAATTTATCATCATTAATAATAATAATCATGTTCTTACCAAAAAAAAAAAAAAAGTAGAGACATGGAAATTTTTTGCTTTAATTTAAACAAAATGGTTATCCACTGATTTGATCATTGTTTTTTTTTTATTTTATTGTATTTGATTATTATGTTGATTTAGAAGAAATAGAATTACTTCTAAATTTTCATCCAAGAGAAATAGAATTACATATTGATAGAAAAAGAATTAATTAAGGATGGAGTAAGAATCCAATTAGTTTTTGTAATTTTGTAATAAAAAAGGCATTTACAAATAAAGGGAAAAAAAAATAAAATTCCCAATATATTGAGTTATGATGGAGTCACCAACACAACAGGCATATATATAATTGTATAATAGAGAATAATTTGCTTATGTATCGATGGATAAGAATATTAAGAGAGGGAATAATATGTGATGGATTGCTCATAATTATTAGTATTGGGTATATGCCAAATTAGGGTTTCTCCACTTAATTTTGAACTTGCTAATATTCTGCGGTGATTGTCCTTGTTTAAGTTGGATACTCCATTTTGAACTCAATAAAGTCTCACCCACTATCTTTCTTCCATGGAATAATTTAAACATCAAAGCACTAACTTTTTTTTTTCTTTTGTAATAGCTCCAACTTCCGATGCAATTCTCCATTGAATTCAAAGCTAAGTGATCATATGTCCTAACTCTTAATTAGCACATGATCTCCTTTATTTCTTGATATCTATAAATTTTTTTTTTTTTTTGTTGTAATATCTAGGCATATGTTATATGCAATGAAGAGACAAGATTATATCAATCTTTGTATGATATCAATATAATACTTGGTCCGAGCTTCTTTTATTATGGAGTGTGTATAAAGCAATATTGAATAAATCCATTTGTAATTTAATTAAGTAAAGTCTTTCATTAGTATTGTAAAAGCCCGAAACTTAAAAGTAATAAAAATATAAATTAAATGCGGAAGTGAAATAATAAAATTTAAAATTTACATTTTTTACAGAATAATTTAGAATGTCTAATAGGGATACGGAAATATTTCTTTTAAAAGAATAAAAGAAAAATAAATAAATAAATAAAAGACAAATAACTGACCATTTTATGACGACCTTCACTAGCTTCTGAAGGGAGTTTAGGTTGTGAACTTATTCACAACCCTCTTGTTGATCGGGATCTAGGTCTTGATTTTCTTGATCTGAAATAGTCAATGAAATGGTGAAGTACACTAACCTAGTAAGAATATCATACTACTCATCGATATATAAATTAAAAATTGGTAAAAATCATAAAAACAACCAATTGAGTTCTTAATTTATATAAATTCATTTATCATAAGAAAAACCATTTATTGCATATATTTACTGTTACGAGATTTTTAAAATCGATTTATACATATATAATAATTTAATAACATCTCAATCTCATTTTCAAGTGAACGATAGCATAATTTTCTTTTTATTTACCTACTGATATCCTGGGGGCCCATACGGATGTCTCACTATACGTGAATCACTATTCA
>NW_019014687.1:3326367-3341921 GCF_000150535.2 Carica papaya
AGATCAGGATTTGCACCTGGTATGAAATGTTTACCAATCATGCAACAGGAGACACAAATGCAAATAGAAACCGAAATCACCTTTGAAAATAATATGAGAAGGATGATCTGTGGCAGGCCAATCTCCACACACTTGGCAAGCTAAAGTCCCAAGCAATAACAAATACAAACAATTAAAGAGGACACAATCAAAACGAACTCAAGTGACGGGGTCCTAACGTTATCTCAAATGTGAAATATACATACCACAGGAAAACCAAATTCATACAACCCGAAGCCGGACAAAGCAACCAAAGGAACTGCAGATAGTGGACTCAAGAACCTGGAAAAGAAAACAAAAACAAATCTGGTGCTAATTGTTTGAATGTCAATCAAATTAGGAAAGAAAATTTACCTCGAAACCAGAGAAATGCAGGGACAGTAAAAATGAGACTCATCAGACATTTGATTAAACAGAACTAATCTTGAAAAAGAGTTATAATGTAACCAAGGATTGAGGATTCCAATTGAAAGAAAAATATTAAGAAACCTTGCAACATTTCGCCATAGCCCACTAAAGCCAACGACAATCTGGAGTGTAGAGGCAACTATAAGAGCACCCTGGATTCCACGCATTATCCTCTCAAATTTCTGCAAGTCCATAGTAAAAAGATAGAGAATTTAGAACCTTAGGATCAGAAAAACCAGAAGTTAGTAAACAAAATAGTTTGAATTTTAATGAAGCAACCTCCTGAGGATTCACAATGTCACTGTACCGACCAGCCAAGATAATAGAAATCGTCGTTGGCACGTAGGTGTAAGAACCTCCAATTACTGCAGGTAGACGAGTTCCAAAGAGTGTCTGGAATAAAGTGTTTAATCCAGCCACAAACAGGAGCGTCTGAACCACTTTTGCTTTCTCCTCCTGCAGATGATCTCAAATATTATATCTGTGCATTACTGAAAATTTACCACATAACAGAAAGAAAGAAGATCATTTGTTTGATCACTGAAATTTTCTTGAAGGCTTACATTTCCACCGCCCATCTGTGGAACCAGAGAGCTGGGTATGAGTACAGTGGTCCCAAGCATCACCAAGTAATGTTGAAAACCAAGTAATATAGCCTCAGCTGCACACAAAAACAAACCCACAAAATATATTCGATTAATTGCACCAAGAAACAAACACATATTTATTAATAAGATAAATATAGATAAACCAAATAGAATCAGACCAAGCAATAGAGAAATGCACTGTAAATCCGCAACACAAGTACAGCAATCAACAAGGAGGATCCAGAGGAATAAGAAATGAGAAGTTGAACGTAAGATAATTATGGCGATAAATAAGAAACTCACGCCAAGGAGGGGGACTGGTAATGCAATAAGCAATGTTGGGCAGCTGATCTTTGACTGGATGTGGCTGCAGCTCCTCTTGTTTCGGCGGCGGCGCAGCTCCTCCACCTCCACCTCCACCACCCGCCATGCTTCCCACCGAGACCGGCTGGACACTTCAGTTAATCCTCACACAGCAGTCCCGAATCCCCAATCTCTCAAACGCCAACTTGAAAGAGAAGAAAGACCAAAACTCGGACGTCTCAATCCCCAGAAACACACAAAAAAAATCAACTTGGGCTAGGCCGGGCCCCTCGTTCAAAAACGTATCCGATGAGAGCAACAGCTGATAACAAAAGCTGAAAAAAAGCAAAGAAGACAAGATAAGCTTTGAGAAGCAGAATCACAAGATAAGTATTGCAGTAAAATAAAAAAAATAAATATATATACGCATATACCTACACCCGTCTTGAAGAAGATATTAAAATAAAACAGAAAGCAAAAGAAAAAAGAAAAGAAAATATTATGAAATGGGTAGTAAGGGTGAAGGTGGTGTAAGCGTTTTAGAGCAAAAAGAGCCACTTGGGACGCAAGAAACCTAAAGCGAGCGTGAAGAAGAAGAAAAAAGGTAAAGCAGAAGAAAAGAAATGAGAGAGAGAATGCGAAGAGTGTTAAAAGCGAGAAAGAAGAAAACCAAAATTCCTGTGTGGTAATACCGAGGGAATCTAAGGTACCTCCCTGTTCTTCCTACTGCATTTCCCTTTTTATTAATTTTTTTTAAAAGATGGGTTAACATTAACAACAAGAACAGCACTTTTTATTCAACCACGTAAAGTTAAAGCCAAATGTAGAAAAGCATATTAGATCACCGTCAACTTTACCAATCTCAGTAGAACCCTCTTCTGGTATTAGTAATTAATTCTGTATTTTCTTTTCAGAAAGCATTAGTAATTTATGGTGTATTCATAAAAAACCAACATTAATGAAACTATCACGCTTCCATATGATACCAACAGTCTCCTTCAAAGTTCCATATACATATATATATATGGAGAGAGAGAGAGAGAGAGAGAGAGAGAAGAAAGGTCTGAGGTATGGTGTTTCACCATGTACAAGAATTGGATTTGAGATTTGAGAGCATAACTTTTTTGGAGAAAGAGAAGCATTATATTTAGTGGAGGAAGAGAAGAGTGGTCCCTTCAAAATATTTGTGAAAAAGCAGGTGACTTGTCGTTTTGGGCTGAGATGCCACTCAGCAACCCCTCCGTCGACATGGACAAAAAATTAATTTGTTAATACCCTTTTTATTTTTGTTAAACAAGAATTTACACATTTAATTACTTTAGATTATATATACACATTAATTATAATTTAAATTAAATATTATTATATGTTTGGAGAAAAAATGTATTGAAAATTGGTATCTATTTTGTTATCGGTAGCTTATTCTTCACCTGACTGAATGCAACAAATACTAATAACTCGAACCAGAGACGAAGCTTCCTTTTGCTTCCAAAAAAAAGGAAAAGAACATTTGATGTGACCAAAGTTTCTTTAATCCATCTGCAGCGCGTTACAATGAAAACGATGGACAGTCGTCTTGGCCAATTAAGAGGCGACACGTGGCAGAATATGAGCATGAAGAAGACAAACACAGTTACTCTTCCCCGCCTGGTTATTTTGGTGTTCATCATGACTGAGATTGACCAGAAAGGAGTTGCTTATTCTTTTTCATTTCTTGTGGAATTGGTGTTGGAGTAAGGAGAGTGGGACCTTAAGAATCAAAGGTTAAAATGATGACCATATTATTGGGACTGGGTGGTCCTGTGATAAATGGGTTTAGTTTGATCTTAACCGACTTGTTAAGATATTGATTCATTATATAAAAGTGATCCAGTGTGACCGTGTGCTCTAGTTTGGGTATTAGTTTAGTTATATATAAGAGTAGTAGACTTATTTAATTATAAAATTACATCGAGAAGATTCACTATTATTATTGATAACATGACAAAATTAAACACTAAATTTAAGAAAGAGTGAAAAAGAATTATAGGCTTGTGATGTTAGTTTCAAGTATAAATTACAAAGTAATTCAACATGTGGCCTCCACTCTTTCCTCCTTGAATATGAAGAAAAACCCAATTTCTTTTAGGTCATTGTAGAATATAATGTGTGTGTGTATATATATATTAACTTTGTAGAGAAGCTTCAGCTTTCTGCCATTTTCCTTTTCACAATAATCAAATTCTGACAAAGAGGAAAAAGAAAGACTTGCTGTAAATACAGAAGCTTGAATTTTTATTTACTCAAATATTATATATATATATATAGAGAGAGAGATAGAGAGAGAGAGAGAGAGAGGAGAAATAAATATAAAGTTGACTTGGTAGTGAAGTTACTTTAGGAATTAGAGAGCATGTTACTTTCGTACTTGAAAATAAGCTGCAAGGTATTCCTGGAGGGCTATAAAGAAAAGAAATCGTCGAGAGAAAATCCACCTTTTATTATAATAATAAAACAATTAATTATGAGGTGAGATCTGGTCATTACATACCACCATGCACAAAATATAACTAATTAATTAATCAAAAAGACCCAACAAATCATACCATTGAAGATGGAACTGCATGGCTTTGGTTTGTCATGAAGAGCATTGAACGTACAAGTTTTCTGATGTTTGAAAATAACACCCTTAATTCTCATTCTTAGAGTTAAGATTATCTATCTACATCACTTACCCACTTCACCATCCTCCTCTACTAACCCATACCAATACCTACTATATATCTCCCAAAAATACAAAAACAAAACATACTATATCTCACAAAAAGATTAGACAAATATCTAAGAATTACCAAGTGCGGGGAAGGAAGAAATCAAATATCAATTAAATGTGCGTGCGCATCAAACATTAAATAAAGTTTTTAAACAAAAATTTATATATTTCAAAAATTAGACAACATTTGTACATTAAAAAAATACATACATAAAATACATCTCAATTCAATTCACATTCTTATATAGAGAGTGAAAGTACCGACCATCAAATCATAAAACGATTGTATTGAATTACTTTACTATCTCAATAAATCCTAAAAATTATAGTAACTATGACGAACTATGATGTAATTCAACTAGATATACTACGAACTCAAAAAAGAAATGTATTATCTCGTGAGGGGGGAAGAGATTAACAACAAGCAAAGCCGTGGAATAACTTTCTTATTTCAATAAATTTCAATAGAAATAACATTGAATATAGTTTAATATATATTCACCTATTGTATCTTAGCATACTTACTCCTCTTGAGTTAATAAAAGATGTTAAATTGTGTTAAAAATTTTGGAAACATTAAAACATTACATTTGTTTCCTTTTAATTATATAAATAACTTTTTAACAACAAATAAGCAAGAGTTAATGTATAGAGGATACATATAGAACTTTTGTAACATAAAAAAACATATTTTTTGAAGATGCAGAGAACTATTATCATACATCTCTAATAATTTGATAAGATTTTATCACCAATCTTAACTTATTTAGAGAGTAAACTAATGTTAATACTAAAATTATTCATTATAAACTATATTTTGTTACCTGATGTTTGTTATATTATACACAAACCATTATATATTAACTGAACATACAATATCATACTTGAAATAAATGAACTCTTTCTGTAAAACCTATTGTAAAATGCATGTTTAGCTTAATAATGAAATGAAATTTAATTCTTAGAAGTATAAAAACCAACTCCAAGTAAATCCTAAGTGGATTGAGAAATAGGTTTCGAACTTTCATGAAGTTTATAGTATTTGAAAATTCAATTTCATGTGACTTTTATTTTGAGTTGAATTTGGATTCTCTCAATCTGGAACTATGTCAAAATAATAATTCATTTGTTCCAAGCGTGCCTTTAGTTCCAGTAAACAACAAATTCCCTCCAACTACTTTGAACAGTTCTTGCTAGGAAATTTTGAACCCACAGACTTGAGCAAACCTCCAGGCTCTAATGCTTCCCTTTCAGCTAAAGCAAAAGTGAAAAACTTTCTCCAGCCATCAAGTACCCAAAACAATATAGTTTTGTAAAAAGAGTTTGTTTGTGAAATAATCAAAAATATTAAAAAAATAATAATTGCTTTACAAAACAATGAAAATAACATTTTAAAATTTCTTAACTCCATAATTATTTTCACTATTATTTTATTGGTTATTTGGTAATCTGTATGGTTTTGTAAATGAAATAAGTTTAGAAAATAAAACTAAAAAAAATATTGTATGCACTAAAAGAAGCCTAATTCTTCCTCTACTTGTCCTCAAACAAACGATACTATGATTGGTAAGCTCAACCAAAGCAGATTACTATAAACTAAAAAGGGTGACTATGGGAACAACAGTAATTAGCCTGACCTTTAAGAATGACCCCAGATGATTGCTCTTCAAAGACACCTCCAGATATAAAAAGGTAATCTCTAGAGACTGACTCTGTTCTACTCATATGATATCAACAGCTGCTTTGTGATTCATATACTTGATGGTTGTCAAACCATATTATAACAGCGTAGACATATACATATACACTAAATAGTGATAATATGGACGCCACAATAAGGGAAATCTGTTAGTTCTACTTTTCCCAAACTCAAACTTGGGGACCAATAAAAAGAATGAAGTATAAAGCAGCTAAGATGTCTGTGTTTCAACTTCCTTCTCCCTACTAAAACCAAGGAGCAAGAAAAGCATAAAATTACGGGTAAAAGTCACTATGTTCCAGGGGCAATTATTGTAACTTTGCCTTGAGTCATATTGATCAGTGAATTTCTCTCTCTACAGAAGCATTCACTTAATGCACTCTTAGGTTTCCCTTTTTTATGCTCTTATATTCAGGCACAAATATAAAGTCAATTTCATCTGAAAAGAAATATCTATATTCCACTGAAATAGACAGGTGGTAGTCCAGAATTTTTAGCTAAAGAAAACATACGGGTACATTACTCAAACATTATTTTCATTTCCAAGGAACAACAGGGACCAATTAGGTTGAGCACTTGGGAGATGAGATGTATATTGGAGTAAATTTTGGCCATAAAGATGACCATAAGAAATATAAGGAAACACTGCAATCAGCAAAGTTATTTCACAAATAATCTCCATTCACCAACAGATATAGATTATTACATCTGTAAACGATAAGCATGTTAACAGCAAAGCACAACAGAGAGTCAGAAGGAGCAGAATGTTTCACAAATAAGCAATGCTAACAGCAAAGTAGAACAAAATTTTGCCAACGCGTAGGATGTGATTCTTGTTGATGACAGGATATACATGCCAAAATGCCACTTGCAGGAGATTTCAAAGATCTCAACACACAATCTCCATTAAAGCAAAATAACATACTATTTTATAAAATTATCACCAAATATAAACACCCTAACAGCAAAGGACAAGTAGAGAGCCAGAAGGAGCAGGATAAATCAATAGGTAAATTTCAATTATGAGATAAACACTAAACTCTGTTGCTGGCCTCAACTTTAGATAATGTTGGAGAAAAGATAATGCGTTCTTGCACAAATTGCCAAAACTAAGTTTGGGCACCAGGAACATACCCATTGCTTTTGTCACCTAAGGTGCTTTTCCCAGAAGTTAGACAATGTAAAATCAAATTATCACTAGCTGGAACCGCGAGCTTGTAGTCTCTTCCTCTCAAACTCCAGCTGAAAAGAAAAACAAAGCAATTAATTTTTTTTTTTTAAATAACAAAGTAATGAATGATTTTCCTGATGAAATTCCCAACAAACTGATGCTAAGAATTCAAAAGACTTACCATTTTCCTCACCCGATCATTGGCAGAAGGAGTTCCTCCACTAACGGATTCAGGTAGATATGGACTGCTAACGCGCACTTCATTCATCACAACAATGACAGTCTTATCCCAACGCACTGGAAGCCTGGTTATTACCATGAACATCAATTATCAAATGATTAATTGCCTATACAATATTTCTCCATAGTGAGTTCCTCAAGTGCATATTCAAATATATATGGGTTGCTAACAAACATTTATTCATCATCACAAAACAGTCTTATTCCAGGTCATTGGAAACCAGATTATTTACCATTAACATTAACTTTAACTATCAGCTCCATAATAATATTTTTCCAGAAGGATTGCCAATAACAAAAACATTTATTTGTATCACCTAGGTCCTACTGATGGAAGCAATAGCAGAAAGAAGCAGAAGAATCATATCTTCAAAGAATGCCAGAGCGAATGCCTCCATAAATAGTTACAAGTTCCAGAATCAATACTACCATGATAACAGTGACATTATTCACAGAAGATAAATGCATTTAGCAGAGCTGGAAAAGGAGAATGTAAAGGAAAACATGAAGGAATGTTAAATGCAGCTTTTACGTCTTAGATAAAGCATCAAAAATGTTCTGGGCTTCGGTGGTGACACCCACTCCAATTCTTTCAGCTTCTGCCTCTGCTTGCCTGCAAATTTCACCATCTAATATAAATCATTCCAAATTCAACAAGAATCAAACATTTGAGTTGAGATATTAAGAGCCAATAAGTTAAATTACCTAACAGCCAATTCTTCTCTGGCTTGAAGACTGTTAAGATCGAGGTAACACTTGCTGATATCAAGTGGGTCTTCAGCGTGTCCCAGGTACGAAAATTCCTGTATGTAATTAGCTTTCAGCAGCCTGATGTTCCTCCTAGGCCCAGACTTTGAACCCTCTTGTAACACAAAACATGGTTAAGGAATCGAAAAATTCAAATTCAAACAAACAAAATCCACCAACGGAAAATAAAAAAAGAGGCGAAAACTATCTTGGATTAGCAAAAAAAAAAACAAAAAACAAAATGGAAGAAGCAAGCAAAATCGAAAGAGAAAAGGATATGAAGCACGAGGATGTTGGAATGGCGGTCGAAGGCAATGACCTGGGCTTGGAATTCGTCCCCCAATGTGGTCTTGATCGAAAGCAAGCAGCCGACTGCGAAGTCCTCGCTGTTGTTTCCATCCATGGCCTTCGGCTTTCACCCAATTTTCCTAAACGTTTTTAGATTTGCTGCTGCGATTTTCTTCCTTTTATTTCTTTTTACCTTCTTCGCTTCGCCTTAAGCCTTCACTGCGTTTTCTTTGTGCTTGACAATGGAGGTCAGCTCTCAACAGTATCAAGCTTTAGGTTGGGCTAGACCAGATAAATAGCGGGCTAATAATTGGGCTGGTTGTGAGCGAAATGGGTCAAGAATAGAGATCCACATTGAGAATTTTGACCGGTAATTAATTAGTTAATATAATGTAATTAGTGGTAATTAATAATTATTTAGGGTCATTATGATAATTTAAATAACCAGGGGCAAAAGGGTAAAAGAGAAGAAAGGTCGAGAATCTTCTTTTGGATATCGAGTATTTCCAGTGTTCATACAGGGTGGTCCATTACCTTATTATTAGAGGTGAGCTGGTCACCACACCACTGCCATTCCACCTCCTGTTTCCATATCTTTTTTAAAAAAAAATTATTTAATTTTATTTTTGATTATTTGGTGGAAAGATTTTTGTTTATTAAATGTTTATATACGATGTAGATCTGCGAATTTAATATAGTTCATAATTTGAGCATTTGTATTCACTTCAACTTTCTGCATCAATATATTTATTAATTTCTAAAATTAAATATAACATATATTTGGTGTATATTTATTTATATAGTTTTTAAATTAATTAGTATTTATATATTTTTTATGATAAATTTTTGTTAGATTTAAAAATTTTCTTTTGTTGACTCCTTATGAATCATCACAAGCCATTCATGTTTGCCTAGTAATTAAATAAAAAATGTCTAAACTAAAAAATCAAAAAATATATATGTAACATTATATTAAACAATTCATAGAAAAATAGCCGAAAACGTGTTTCACTCAGATATTATGCATACATGTGTATACGTGTATATATATATATATATATAACATAATTTTAGACTTTGTCTTTTAGGTCTCTCGTTTATCACAATAAGAAGGGCTTATTTTGACTTTGACTTTGACCTTACTTTTTTAATATTAAATTAAATATGTGTATTTAACTAGATTAAACACTACTTGTCAACTAAAGTCTTATGAGCTTTGTCAAAAATCAAGGAAAAGTAAGAAAAAATGTAAATGTTCCTAATTTAAAAAAAAAATGAATTTATAATTTAAATACGTAAATGATTAATAGATTTAAAATTTACATTTTTTATATAATAATTAAAAATACTCAATAGAGTTATGAGAATATTTTATTTAAAAGATAAATAATAATTAAAAAAATAAAAAGAAGAGCGAATAAATAAATATCATGGGGCAACCTTCACTAACATTTAAAAGGAGTACGGGTGTGAAACTATTCACAACTCTTTTAATGATCAGAATTTGGATCTTGGTCTCATTGATCTAAAATAATTAATAAAATGGTAAATTATACTACCGAAATAAAAATATTACACTAATCACATATACAAAAAATAAAAAATTAGTAAAAATCATAAAACAACTAATTGAGTCTTTAATTTGAGTAAATTTATTTAATATAAAGAAAACTGTTTACTTTGTACTTATTGTAACTAGTTTTCCAAAAACAACTTATGAAGACTCATATTCATACTAATTTTTATTTTCACGCAAAAGAGAACAAGATACAATAACTTTCAATTTTTACCTGCTTACTGATACCATTGGGAGTCTATAGGGATGTTTCTCTACTCGTTAGCACAATATCCAATTTAAATAATTAATCGATCGTTCTCATACTCCGAACGGTAATAGGCACCAAACATTCTATCGCTTCGATACCTCATCTGGTATGAGGATGAACCATATCTCCCAAACCTTTTCGGTAAGGGACTTCCCAACCCCGTTCGGCTGAAGTAACGTTCACGATAAGGTTTCTTATGTACCAAACCCATCCACCCTTTCCTTAGATACCTAGTAAGTCTTTCACATAAAGATTCTCATCAACAAAACAACCAACCACGCATACCACTATCTCATATTACATGTAAAGATCAATTAAACTATATTCCTGCTGACAGTATATAACCGAATAAATTAAATAAATCGATAAGGCTATAAAAAATATAAATTAAGAACATATATCATATAATTATAAGCAAATAGAGCAGTATAGGAAAATAAGTAGGAAATCGGGACAATCGTGAATTAACAGAAAATTGGTTCAATCATGAACTAACCGGTTTTAACTCCACTAGTGACCTATAATTATTTTTAGAGTTCTCTAATTTTTTATAAAATAAGAAATTATACATAATTGAGTCTCAATTTACTGTAACAGAGAATAGGGTGAGAGATTTTTACCCGGATCGATGATTCAAGACGTCACACTATTTACTATGTCTCCTAACGGGTACCAGATTTCATGAATTTTTCTGTAGAATTCTAAAATACTTGTCACATACCTAAAAATATCTTTAAAATGTAAAATCGGTGTCCAAAATTCTTTTCGGTCCATTTTGGGGTTCTGGCACGGCACCAGCTCTGTCGCCCATGACAGCAGTTCGCTTTGGCCTGGCCAGTTTTGGTCATTTTTATCAATTTTACACATATTCCTATAGGACAAACACATTAAGAGACCTCATTTAGCCGAAAAATCACAAAAATCAAAACTACTGGCGAGGCTGGAGGAGGGGAGGGGAGGGGGGCAGGCCTCCGGATATGGCGACTCCATCTGTCCTCCTTTGTAGTTGGGATTCATTCTTTGGCTAATTTGCACAGAAAAGAATAGTGAACACAATGATAAGAAAATTACGTGAAACGGGAAGCGGGAAGTGATCCATCGAAGGGATTTTTGGGTTTTGGCCATGGTACTTCCAACGGGCTATGCCCACGGTTTCTGACTCACTCGTCGTCCCTCTTGCTCTAATTTGGCCATAGGGATGCTCAGAATTGAATTCTAAGTGGATAGAGGAAATTTTTACCCTTTTTCGACGGCTGGCAGTGGCTCTATTACGGTGGTGGTCGGCAGTCGGCCTCCTTCTCCGGCGCCTGATTCTTCTTCTCCAATAGGGGCTGGCGGATAGGATTTGGGTTCCCATGCGATGTAAAGTATTTATACTCATCCTGCGTCGATTTGGATTGTTCGTCATAATTGATCTCGTCCGTCTGATCGCACCTAAGGAGGAAACGAATCTGGACCATTTATCACGATTGATCTCGTCCGTCCAATCGTGCCTAAAGAAGGAACGAATATGAGTCGTCCATGCACGCGGGATCGATCCTGAACTGTCCGATTGCTGGGCACGCGTTGTCCGCGTGATGCCGATGTCAACGTGTCTTGCCACATGCGTGCTCCCGTTCGTCGGGGCTGCTGACTAGGGCATCCTACATGACTAAATTTTTTTTTACACTTTTACCCCCTGTTTCTATTTTTTTTTCAAAAATACTCCTGAACTTAAATTTTTACTCATTTTTTTTTCAAAATTATTTTCGATTACATCTATAACCTATTTTTTTTAAAATAATTTAACAAAATTAAATTAAATTAATTTATAAATAATTTATTTATTTATTTTTAAACTATGAAAATTGATCTCTATCTAAATTTTGGGCCTGCGTATTATAATTTTCTACCCTTAAGAAGAAATTTGATCACTTAAATTTGTTACCCTCTCACTTAGTTAAACAGTTTTGGATACTGAGCTCTGAAGTCCGATTCTAACTTTTATGTGACTTCTATTTGTGTGTAATTCTGCCATAGGACCTTAACGAAAGAAATTTCTCTATTGTAGAGTACTCTGTTTTTTCGGTCTACAATACCCACTTGTACCTCCTTATAGGATAAATTCTACTGAAGTGAAGGGGGCTCGTGGGGCAGGATGTGTGAGGGGTTCAAGTTGTACTTGCATAACATGGATACGTGGAACATATTATGAACCCTGGAGAGATTTGGAGGTAGTGTTAGTCTGTAGGTGATCGTACCAATCTGGTCTAAGATTTCAAATGATTCGATGAATTGGAGATTTAATTTCTCCCTCTTGTCAAACCTACTGATCCCCATAAAAGGAGTGACTTTAAGAAACACTCGATCACATTTCTCAAATTCTATATCCCTCATTTGAGTGTCTGCATAACTTTTCTGTCTACTTTTAGCTGTCTGAATATTCTTCTTGGTCTTAACTATCTTGGCTATAGTCACATCTACAAGATCTGGGTTGAATAATTTTCTATCACCCACCTTTTCCCAACAGATCGACGATCTGCATGGGTGGACATACAATGTCTCGTACATGGCCATATCGATACTTGTCTAGTAGTTGTTATTGTAAGTGAACTCTATCAAAGGTAACTGATCATCTCAATGGCTTCTGAAGTCTAGAACACAAACTCGGAGCATATCCTCCAGTATACGAATTGTCATTTCTGATTGTCAATCGATTTAAGAGTTTAATGCAGTACTAAGTGACAGTTTCATTCTCATAACTTGCTGAAAACTAGACCAAAACTAAAAAGTGAACGTGGGATTTCTGTCGGATACCACTGACACTGGAACTCTATGTAATCTAACTATCTCCGGATATATATTCTTACTAGTTTTTCCAAAGAGTCAATCATCTTGATAGTCAAGAAGTGATAAGACTTGGTGAGTCGATCGATAATTACCCAAATGACATCATATCCTAAGCGTGCCTTAGGCAACCCTGTCTCAAAATTCATTGTGATATGTTCTCAGTTCTACTTCGGGATTGGTAATGACTGAAGTAGTCCACCTAAGCATTGATGGTCTGTCTTAACTTGTTGACATACTAGACACTTGAAAATAAAACCGCTTACCTCTTTTTTCATATCGCTCTACCAAAATTGGGGTCACATACTTTGATATATTTTAGTACTTCTGGGATGCATGGCGAATCTTGAGCTATGAGTCTCTGATATAATGTCCTTTTTTCAGTTTACTGTTATCTGAAACACCCACTATGTTCTGAAATTTAAACAACCCATTGATAGAGACTCAGAATTCTGAATTTACTCTCTGTTATGCATCCTTCTTGAGAGCTACTAGGGTGGAATCGGTGGATTAGGTTTCTTTTATTCTCTGAATCAATTCAGGTTGGACAGGCAGGTGGGTCAAACATGCAACTCTTTTCAAATCCTGAAGTCGTATCTATTGTGTAGCCCCTATTACCCTGCATTCAGAAACTATTAGGTGAGTTAACATACCTATACTTTTTTTGCTGAACACGTCGATTACCACATTGTCCTTGCTTGGGTGATACAAAATGTTACAACCGTAGTCTTTGAGGAAATCTATCTAATGCTTCTGACGCATGTTGAGATCTTTCTGAGTGAATATGTACTTCAAGCTCTTATGGTTAGTATAAATCTCAAAAGTCTTCCCATACAGGTAGTGGCGCCAAGTCTTCAATGTGCGAATGATGGCAGAAAGTTCTAATTCGTGGGTGAAATAATGTTTCTCATGACTTTTCAACTGTTTGGACCTATAATCTATGACTTTGTCATACTACATCAGAACACAACCCAACATCAGGTAAGAGGCATCATTATACACTATATATCTACCCGTCCCACTCGATAAAGCCAACACAGGTGGTCAATCACTTCTTGAGCTTCGTAAAGCTCCTTTCACAATCCTCGTTCTGTTCAAACTTAACATTCTTCTTTATGAGCTGGGTCAAATGAGCGGTTAGGCTAGAAAATTCTTTTACAAACTTACGGTAATAATCTGTAATTCATAGAAAGTTGTGAATTTCCTTGGCCGATATCAATTTCTCCTAACCAAGTACTGCCTTAACTTTTTCGGAATTCACTGATACTCTATTCCTTAATACGATGTGCCATAGGAAGGTAGTCTGCTTGAGTCAAAACCCATATTTGCTCAATTTGGCATACAATTTCTTTTCCCTAAGAACCAATAAAACCTAAATCAGGTGGTAAGTATATTTCTCTCTGCTCTTTGAATAAATTAAGATATCATCGATAAATATAATGACGAACTAATCAAATAATTTTTTGAAAATTCTGTTCATTAAGTTCATAAAAATGGCTGGTGTGTTGGTTAGTTCAAATGGTATGACCAGGAATTCACAATGTCGGTACCTGATTCTGAAGGTTGTCTTAAGAATGTCTTCTGCCATGATCTTTACCTAATGGTAATCCAAACATAAGTCAATTTTGGAGAAAACCTAGACACCCTATAATTGGTAAATAAAGTCATCAATTCTGAGGATGAGGTACTTGTTCTTAATCATGACATTGTTCAATCCTCTATAGTCAATACATAATCTTAATATCTCATCCCCTTTCCTTACATATGTGACTCCAACACCCCAAAGAGACATACTATATTAGATGAACCCACTATCCTACAACTTATTGATATGTTTTCTCAGTTCTTCTATTTTAACACGACACATGCAGTAAAGGGCAACCAAGATAGGTTTGGTGTCAGGTTGAAGATTTATGGTGAACTCAACTTTTCTGTCCACTGGCAGTCCGAGTAGTTCATTAGAAAATACATCCAGGAAATCTCGAACTATCAGGATCTCTTGCATGTAAACTTCTTTCTTAGGTTTGCCTAAAGCAGATAAGACAATCGAGTTAAAGCGTTATGTAATAAGAAAATTATCATGAGAAAATAACATTTAAAATTTTCATTAACTTGTAAATGGCTCTTTGTTAGGAATGTTGAATATTGAATATAAGTTTCTTATAGAAACAATCTGCAGTAGCGCGGTACACCATTAATTAGTTCATTCATAAGATTACATCAAATTCTTCTGTGTCAATCTCTATCAGATCCACATTTAATTTCTTATCTATTATGTCTATGATACAAACTTTGTAGATAACATCCCTTAGTAGTGTCCTACTTCTAGGAATAGATACAAACAATACAGAATCAAGTTTTTCCAGTAATACATTTAAGTTTTGTGTAAAAGTATGTGAGGCAAACGAATGTGAAACACCAATATCAATTAAAACATGTGTGAGGTGATTATAGATAGTATACATACCCTGTAGCATGTTCGAGTTAGCTTCAGCATCCTGTTGAGTGAGGTTATAAGCTCTACCCTAGATAAGAGGTCTGGTCTGGTTTTGATTTTGCGGGTATTCTCTTGCTTAGTGTTGGACATTCCCATATATGTGGCAGATATTGTTGAGACGATAGCAGAGTCGGTCCTCATGATCTTTGCCATAGTACTGGTAAGTTATAC
>NW_019014688.1:35860-48176 GCF_000150535.2 Carica papaya
GTATAGTTTTCCTTGGGAATTTGTACTCATTTTTATCATGCTCTGGGCTCATGGACATGAATGCTGCAACTGGAGTAACTTGTGAGATGCAATTGGAGAGAAAGTGTGATTGCATGATTTTATAGGTAATTTATTGTTACTGTAATTGATTACTCCCCCCATACATAGCTAGTTGGCGTCCGTATTGCCCTCCTGGGAAATAGATGATAGCGGTTGTGCGCATAGATTTATAAATAGTGGAACCTAAACTAAGATAATAAATTCTATCAAAACTATGTCATAAAGTTAGAGTCATCCCTAGCATGTGTTAGAGGATTGAATGTGATGTGAATTAATTGTTTGGTTTGATATGTATTATTGAAGCATAGAAATGATTATTGGTAAAGGAATGAATAGAAATGGTTACAAAATTGATAATTTTAGAACTATATTGTATTGATAATATTATTGAAAGGGTTTTCAAAAGAATTATGTAGTATGCACTATAAATGTATTTTCACTGTATGTATTAAACATGACTTTCAGACCTTAATTATGGCACGCTAGTACTGCTCTTCTTACTAAGTCGACTGGAACTCACCCCAATGTAGACATTCTTTTCCGGTTAGGGAACCTAAATAGGGTCATCAATCAAATGAGGTATGAGGAGAGTTCCTTAGCTTTGGGGTAAAATTGAGATGGTAGATATTAATGTAAGTTTTTGTATAAATTTTGTATAGTTTAAATTATCTCATGTAATATGATTTCACTTGTGATTTCATTTTAAGGGATATAATCTATTACATTAGATAATTTTTCCTAATCACTTTGTTGCAATACAAATGATTGGCACCTTAGCCCTTGCTATTAGGGTCTGGACATCATAGTTGGTATCAGAGAATTAAGATCTAGGATCATCCCTTATATATGAGACCTAGGACTCCTAGGCTTTCTAGAATTTTAGGGAAATTAGGTCGTCCATATATGTGATGTCCAGGGTCTTTGGGAAATTGAGAGTATCAACCTAAGTCATGTTTAGGACTATTTATCCAAATTACTTGTGAAGAGTGAAAACTTCTATTTAAACCCTGGAATCATATGATCCCTAATATAGGTAGTAGAGGGGATAAGTTTAGTTATCAAGGTGGTCATATTTCATTTAGAAACCAATCAATCTTGATATATATAATCGATATATATAACTTCTCTTAGCGGATGCTAAGAGGAAAACCCTTGGAGAAAATCTTTGCAAGTTAGAAAGCACTTGATTTTCTCTAGCCAACTGTACTCTGTAACAGTACTTCCTAAGTCTAACCAGGACTAGAAACGAAAAAGGCAAAATCTGAATGTGTATCTCAGTAGTTTTACTATTGATACCTTACCCTTAAAGATGAAATTTTCCATTTGTCCATTAGGAAACCCCTAAAAAAATCCAACCACTACTGAGGTATGTGCAACGAGGAATATCACAATTTAGGAGATTTCTGCAAAGGACATGAGTGATAGTCATTCTTTCATTAAAATTCTAGGAAAGTACCATCTGAATGCAAATTTGAATGGTAAAATTTTTAGTCCTTGCCAAATTTAAAGGACAAAATTTCTTAAGGTAGGGGGATTGTACTTGTAACATCCCAATACCTGGTGAGGTAAAAGGTTGCCTGATAATAGAAACATATATGAGTGCAATAGAAAAATATTTGCAATGAAAACTAGAAATCCCTTACAACCAAAAATATAGGATAAGTGTATATACAATTAAGACCAATAAAGAGTCATCGAATATATATATACACAAAAGTTACTTAATTACAAAAATATTATTCATCAGAGTGTACACAAAATAAGCACTCATAAATACTCTAGGGATCTAAAGAGGGGCAAAGTAAGCTTCGAGGGGGAACACTGTGGGCAGCTCATCACTATCCTCATTTGGGAGGTCCCAGCATGGAAATGGTGAGTTAAACATTACTAAACGATTAGATGAATAACACACCTTGTGGATCCATCGTGGAATGATTAGATTTAAACATTTAGAAAACATATGTTCTTTTAGGAAAGCCTTTTAAACATATCGAACAGTGCAACAATCCATAAAATTAGAAAAGCCTTTAAACATTACTAAACGGAGAAATAATCCATGAAAAATAGGCTAAATCATGTTTTTAGTTAAAAACACAACATAAGAAATAATAGAATGTTTATGTACTTTACAGTTTCTTCGCGTGAAGTCGTTCTGACACATATCTACTGAGGGCAAAAGGGATTCCCAACTACTACTGTGAATGATGCCATTTCATTTCATTTTATATCAACACGTTTCAGTGTGCCAAGCCTCAACATGTTATGATGTGTTAAACCATTATAAGGGTTACCAAGGTCGTATGTCACCATTGTGGTCCCTACCTATGGTTTCGTGAATCTGCCCTTGTCAAAGGAAATGATCGTCATTCACAGGGAGGGGTTCATCAGCAAATTTGGATTCAAAGACAGAAGCATAAACAAAGATAGGGACAGAAACAAAAACAAAAACCCCTCAACGATTTTAAGTCTTTTCTTTTCTTCTTACTTCATGTTAATCCATAATTCAGATGTACTAAACTAGTGAATTCTTTAAACTTACTTTGGCACGAGGCCCATCATAACTAGATCCAACATATATAAAATAGATCAACATAAGGTAATATAATAATACACATGTTTTTATAATCAGATAAGGTAGCAAACAATACCATGCATCATCAGCTAATTAATCTAAAAAGGGCACTTAGAGGCGTAAGCAGAAATACAAAGTCCCTTACAACACGATTTAAGAATATCCAAAACATATAAACATAAAATTCAATCCGGTAGTACTTCATGAAAATTCCATGTCACATACTTTCACAATAAAGAAAATAATAGACAATATCATGCATTATTTTAGTTATTTAATCTAAAAAGAGCACTTAGAGGTTTTAACAAAAATATAAGGTCCTTTACTGATACTTAGTGAGTAATTGGATTCCTAGAAGTGGATAAGAAGAGTGCTTTGTGTCCGGAACTCCTTCAGTGACTGCTACAAAATTTTCCCTTGCTTTCTCTCTAGAACTTCACTTCCTCTCTCTAAAATGAATATAAGAAGAAAAGAAAATGGAAGTGGGTGGAAAATAAAGCGGAAGGGTCTAATTTATCATTTTTAGGAACTGTTCAATGCGTACCATGTGGCACACATCACAACCGTCCACATAGGAACAATGAGGGGCTGCCACAGTAGGACGCCCGTTGTAGAGGATGCCCTACCAGTGCATAAGGCATGGACGTGCAGGCACTGGCACGCACGCCGAGGAGCACAATGCCTTGCACAAGCACTAACATAGAGGTTGGAAACAACAGGAGCTTTTTAGGCATCCAGGGATTTTTCCCCCACCTCGAGGATTTTTCTCCTTCTGTGTTTTCAATATTTTGCCATTTTTCTCTCTTTTTTTCCTGAAAATACTAAAAATACTACGTACATACATTCTAAAAATCGTCTAAAACATGGATTAGTTTTAAAAGAATGCATTTATAAAAATATATGCAAAATATCAAATGTAAGTGGCTTTAAGACCCAAATGGAGTTTCAACACCACGTTTAAGTGTAGAAGCCTCAGGGTGTTACATTCTCCATGCCTTAATTAAATTTTTTCCTCTATATTTTTTGTTTTCTTCATAATAACTTAGGAAATTTCTATCGCATCTCTTCCTCTATCGTGTGATGCCGTCATACCACCTTGACCATTAGAATCCCTTTTGTTCTGTAGAATCTTCTCCATTTTATCGATAATTTTCAATAGGCACTCTGTGTAGGTCATGCCTGAGTTGATGGGAATCTGTTGATACAAAATGATGTGTGTGGGGTAAAGATGGTACCTTTTAAGCATGGAGACATGAAAATCATCATGAAGGTCGTGAATTCTGGGGGTAGGACAAGAAAGTATGCTACAAGGCCTACACATTATATAATCTTGAAAGGTCCAACGTAACAATGACTAAGCTTTTCTCTTTTCCTAAACTGCATCTTTTTCTTGTATGAAAAGACTTTCAAAAATATGTGTTCACCAACAGCTAACTCCATAGGCCTTCTCTAGACATCAACATAGCTCTTTTGCCGACTTTGGGTAGTGACAAATTTTTTTCAGATGATAGCAACCTTGTCGACAGTTTATTGGACATATTCCATTGCAAGGGATTGACTATTGCCAAGCTCATTCTAACAAGTCAGGGATTGATAAGGCCTACCATAAAGGGTTTCAAATGGAGTCATGCCGATACTAGAGTGGTAACTATTGTTATAAGCAAATTCACAAAAAGAAAGATGTAGTGTGAGAACACTACCCATACACGCTCAACACGCCTTTATTGCAAGAGACAACCCCCGGCATGCCCACCGCATGCATGATGAGCTATACTGAGTGCACAATGTGTGGGAGAGCTCTCATAGGCACACTTTGCCACTCAAGGAGGCAGACCGAGATACACATTGTGTCACAAATGCACACACATACATGTTATGTTGTACGACCAGGCATAGACGTGTCGTGCTGCATAAGCGCTTGCGCATGTTAATAGACATGAGTGCATGTGGGCATGTCGTGTTGTAGGAACGTGTGCACAAAAACCATTGTTGTGTGAGTGTGAGGGTGTGATGCCCTGCGTAAGGAGAAATACACTCCCGCACATAAGAGCCAGTCCCTGACACTCCCATTGTGTTTGGCCCATCTACCACACGTGCATCAATGCGTGGTCTCCAAGGCTGTGTGACCCTGCCAGGAACATTACCACATCGAGAGGGCTTTCCGACTGGACCTTGTTTTTCCCATTTGGTGAGTGCAACGAGGGACTTTCTCCGTGGGTTTTTGGACAAGGAATGGGCCTTAGCCATTTGAAAGGGACTTTAAGGAGCCCAAAACCCGATTAATGGGCCTCCGTTGGTCCCAAAATAGTCATTAGGCTAAACCAAAACTAAGAGCCTGAAATGGATTCCATTAAAGTCGAGATTTGGTTTTAGTGACCTAATGCACACTCAACACATGAATGCAAATCAAGGTAACTAGAAAAAGGAAGAAAAATTAAAAAGATGCCACAAGCTTACCTCGATAAGTGATACCAATTCCTAGCTCAACAAGATAGTCAAAAACTATCTCACTGAACAAACAGATTGTAGCCAAAAGCTAAAAGCTAGAAACTTGATATTTTATCGATAATCTAAATTATGTTTACAATTGAGGCTGGTGGCTCTTTATATGGGCATTCACCATACTTATTCTACTAGAAGATGGACTAAAAATTCTAATGTGAATTCATAATCTAAATAGAACTAGAAAAGCATTAAAATATAATTAAACTTAATATCATTTAATTAAAACACAAAATATTCTCTCTTGGGTGACATATGGACTCCCATTCGAATTCATGCTTCCTATTTCCTCTTGGCTCCTCTTTTATTTAATTAATATTTTTCTATAGATTTGGAGTAAGACTCAAAGGATTCTTGCGAATTTGTAGTAGAAAGCATGGAGGGGAATTCGGTGAGGATTACTCTTCGCTGGCCAAATCTCTTCATGAATCTAACTCTTCTTTTCTTGGTGATTTCGTCTCCCTTTATTCCTCTTCCTATGACTTCTCCTTCTCTTAGAACTCTTGTTACTGACTTTCTCTTGAATTCTTCTTGCCATTTACCTTTTGATTCAAAATAGTAGTCTTTACTTCCCAAGGAGAAAGGATGTGACACCCTATTACCCCATAGGCAACAATGTTTGAAAACATAGCAGATATGAGTGCATTTAATTAAAATAAATGCGAAAGTTACATTCATCCCATATAAAATACAATAGATTATATTGAGACATAATAATTAGCTACATTAAATTACAAAACAATTGTTTTGGCTTATCCTATAAGTACGGAACATTTGCCTCACAAAATAAAGCGCTCTTAAAGCACTCTTCTTCTATTGACCTAGAAGAGATCCAAGTAAGCCTCAAGGGACAATTCTACCTCGTCAACATCATTTGGGGGGAATGGACTAAAGTGAGTTCCATGAAACTCAGTAAGGTAAACAATGTTGAATTCATGCAAATGACATTTTAAAGGTTATAAATGCAAGTAGTGAAACACAAATAATATTTCAAAGCGATAATTGCATATCGGAGATTGTTGAAACTTTTATAATATAGTTACTCTTAAATTAAGAAACTATTGAAAACTCTATAATAAATTTAACTCAAATTTATTTAAAATAGCAATTTTAGTTCAATCTATAACAATTTTAATCTAGTGCAATAACCATTTATTTGGTTTAGAGTAATCGCTATCAATCAGCCTCATGACAAATTCAGACATTCATGACTTTCTTATTCCAGTTAATTTATCTTAATTAAATTTTCATTGTTTACAAACCTTCGCAGGAAGTCATTTAAATCTATATTAATGGAGGGCAAAAGGGATCCCCAACTACCACTATGAATAGAAAATCAGTCAATCAGATAATAAGCTATAACAGTAACAACAGTCTAAAGCCACGATAATAGTTCACCATAGTGACCCCTAACAGTCATTTGCAAACCTACTATCATTTGCAAACCTACTATCGTCATAGGGGAATACTAATATAGTGTCCATTCATAGGGTGTGGTTCATTTAATCAGTCATTAAACATTAGCAAAAAAAATACCCTACCATGATAACGAGTAAATAGACTTCATAGAATCTTTATGATTAAGTTTTACTATTTTATGAACTTGAATTGCAAGTTTTATCCTAAGTTCTATTTTACTTAAGAGCCTACCCTTTTTACCCGTTAATCTATTGTTTGTTCCAAGTTACTCTAATTTACCTCTAAGTATGTTATTTTAATATCGTTTAGGAGTTTTATCTTAAACTTCCTTTAAAAACCCATGTTATTTGATATAAATTATTTAGCAACTTTTTAAATTAAATTCATTCCCTAAATATTCAAAATTTCCTTAATTCGGCCCATTTGGGTCCCCTTACACTCAGGGATTTCTCCATGTGTGCTCACATGGCACAGTGTGTGCCACTTCGCACGACTCTCTCATGCAGTGTGGGAATTTGTTGAAGCCATACAATCTAGGGCATGCTACTCGTTGCAGCAAGCCTAGGGGAAAACACTATCTCGACACTTTGGGTGTGCTAGACAGACCACACTCGCACATGTGCGCTCACTCTCGTGCGACATAGCAAGTGCTAGGCTAGGTCCTCTCGGCACACAGGGCACCCTGTAAGATCTCATCAGGCACTTCAGACATGCCAAACAGATCCCACTCATGGATGCTCTCCCTCACTATGGGCTCTCTCGGTGTAACAGGGATGCCTAGCAAAGCCTACACTTCTTCGTGTGGCATGCTATACACGGGGACCCTGTCATAGTGCTAATGGGTGCCTGCAAAGTGATCGTGCACACGAATCGCACGATAAAGCCATGTTTCGCAACTTTTATCAATGTTTTGGCACCTAGCATTGCGGGCTAAAGCATTTAGCTTCTCCCATAGCTTCTCCCTGAGATTAGTTCAAACAATTAAACATTCATTCATACATATACAAAATAGTTAAAAATCATTAAGTGGGTGAAAATAAATCAAAAATGGATCATGAAGACACGCGCACGTTACAATATCTCTCGAAGTGAACATGCATGCATAGTTTCAAAAAATAAACTGGTTAAAGTATCTAAAAGATTCATTCATTTGTATTAAAAAAAATACCCCTATCCATACCTTTCAGTCAATGGTGTTTTGTGTCCCAAACGGGGTAGAAAATAGCTTCCTAATCATGAAGAGGAAATGACTATAATTGAAAAACTTTTTCCTAGAAAATAGAGCTCATTTAAGCTGCTGTTTAAGAAGAAAACATCTCTATATGTGAGAGAAGAGAGTTATAAAGGAAGGATGAAAACGAGGATAAATAGCTGAAACAAAAAGCCCTTATGTGACAACCCTCATTTGGTTATCTTAAAACCTCAAAACCTTTATGTTTATTTTATTTTACTAATTTTATTTTAATATTTTTGTAATTTTAAGAGAAAGATTTCCAAAACAACTCACGAAAAAAAATTCCCTGGGCATGCCTCACGGCTCACACACGATGAGGCTTCCCCACCTGCGAGCATCAGCCTTGCATACACGCAGGTACCACTCATGTAGTGAAATTCCCCGCATGCGGGCAAGATTCACATGAGGCTTCTATCACGAGCATAGTATGCGAGCAGGTATTTTCTCCCTGCCAATGCGACTGGCCATGTGCGAACTCATAAACACAAGTAGGTTATACCGAAGCCACACTGGCTGGCAAACTGCCCCCTCTACAAACCATCACCTCCCTTACAAATCCTCTATACCACATGGAGCACCATGATCACGTCGAGCCTTCTTGGTTGGCCACTCACCTGATCAATGGCTAAATCCCTTTGCATGTGATTCAATGGATCACAACAGTCTTGCCCCACCTATTAAAGCTTTCTTCTTCTCACTTTTCCTTTCATTCTTCAAATGAGAGAAAGATGAGATAATTTAGAGCATTTTGGTGAAGAAAATTTATGTGATTTCTGATAGAGAAGGTCAAGGTTGCTGCTACTACATCCACCTTCATCTACTGTAAGTCTACTGCTCTACTGACCTTTTTCTTTGAAAGGTAAGGCTCGTCCTCATGCTTCTCTATTTCCCCTTTCTCGATTCTTCTTACTATAATCATCTAACTCACAAAAACTCATTTTTCTCAAATTAAAACATAGAAAACTTCTATTTCTTAGAAGTAATTCGTCGTTGTTGAAATAGATTTCCTTTTGTCTTAAGGGACCCTTTTTCCTCTGTTTAGAGACATAAATCTTCTCCACTGATTTAGGTAAGGAATGGTGTATTATTTTTAATGCCTCTAACAAAATTTTTAGATACTTTTAAGATGGATAACAAAATTTTTGCATTCTTGTTCTTTTTGTTTTCAGTAATCTACTTAATTGATTTTGAGCTGTTTTATCATTTTCAAGCATTTGATAAGTTGTATGATGCTATGGAATTCTTGGGACGTAATTAGATATGATTTTTGAAATTTAAATGAACATAAATAAAAAAGGGAAGATCAACATAATAATTGCTGTAACACTCCGAAAACCTTTGCAATTAATTTATAATGTGAACTCATATTTATTTAAGCCCTAAGACCGCTTAAAGTCCTTAAATATTTCGTAAATTTTATTTTATGATAAATATCATATTTTTTATTCTAAATTTTGTGTTTTTATTTAATTAAATAATTCTTAAAATTAATCATTTTATTTCGACATAGAAAAATAATATTTTGTTGTTATTTTAAAAAAATTTTCAGGAAAAACGAAGAAACAGTGAAAGAATCCTGCAGGGAATGCCCGCGGAAAAGGGGTCCCGCTTGTACAGGCACCGCATGCCACTCGCGCATGCACACGTGTGGCCAATATTAGACGTACGCACTCTATGCATGTCCCATCCACGCGAGGTACAAGGCCCAGTTTACTCGTGCATCCCATCAAGCGCAGATGGGCACAATCTATGCACGCATCCCATCGGGTGTAAATGCGTATAATCTACACACACATCCCATCAGGCACAGATGGGTGCAATCTGCATGCTTCCCATCATGCACAGACAGGAGTGACTCTGTGCGCCATGTGCACGCACCATCCGTGTAGTAGGCCTGCGCGCATGGGCCTACATGCATGGGCCTTTGCGCAGTAGACCTGCGCGCAATGCCCTGCGCGCAATGCCCTGCGCGCTGTAGGTCCTATGCTCACGCAAGATAGGCTGGTAGCGCATGGCCGACTGGGGCAGTGTACAACTGCCTTGGGCAGTCCGCGCCGCCCCCTTGGGCGTTTTGTACTGCCTTGGGCAGCATACACCGCCGGTTGGGCAACGAGTTATCGCCGGCTTGGGTGGCGTGCTACCATCACTTGGACAACGTGTCGCCCTTGATTGGGTTACGTGTCCCCATTTTTTGTGCCGCCACCATGTTGCATCATCTGTCTGTTGATCACATCCGTCAGTGATCACACACTTCTTCTCCCAATTATTTTTTCTCTCCTCACTAGATTTCATCACTTGGCGCAAATTTGATAGTTCCTATTTTCTATTAATAGGGATAATCTCTTAACCATTTCCTCATCACTTCCATTTCATTCTTTCATCCTCTAAGAGTTTAGAGAGAGGGAGTGATCTAAAGAGAGAGGGAGAGAAGAAGAAGAAGAAAAGGTGTAGAAAACTTCAAGGTTTTAGTAAAGTACTTTTAAACATCTTAAGGAGCATTTTCAAAATGAAATTTATTAATTTTGAAATTATGATTTGCATGATTAAATTTTAAAGTCTAAACGAAGTAAATTTTATGTGATAATGCATGTTTTATGATCATATATGAACTTGTTAACTTGCATGTTATTTAAAAGATTTAATGCTTGAAATTATTACTAATATGTGATGTAATTGACGGTGGAAAAGTGATTAAGCATGAAATGGTGTATAGACATGAAAAACATGTATTGGTATTGACATGCATAATTCATAAAGTATTTCATTGGGCTTTTTATCTCTTAGGGGTTCTATTTTTTCTCCCATCTGGTCTAAAAATTCATGAGAGGACCGCTCCTTGTAGATGACAGTGTACCCTTTGATGAGAGTGGTGACGCGATATTACTGTGGGTGTCACTTTTTGCGAAATATGGTCGTGGCTATTGTTTTATTGTAGGACCACTATGGTGGGCACAACCATGGTTATAGATCGTGTCATAGTTTAGTAAGCCACAAATTACTATTATAAATGAACTGGTCATTCCACATGGGTAATCAGAAATCCGTACTGCCCTCAGTAAATGAAATTTGGAACAACTTCGCGAAGAATGACATGAAAAACTGTACATATCATGATTTGTTTAATTTTCTTTATTATCAGCATGATTAATTTGATTGATATGACTATGGCATGATGGATTTGATGTTTTATTTAATAAATAAATTATTTTTATAATTTAAGGAAGGACCCTAACATGACTTTTGATGGTAAGTATTGATGACATAATTAATCACTTTTAAAATCTTATGATGTTATTTAAATTCTTTTTTCCTTACTGAGTATATGGAACTCACCCCTTTCCATGCCCCTCTCCAGATAAGAAAGATAGTGAGGAACCAATCACCAACATACCCCTTGAAGTCTTTGAGGATCCCGTGGATCCATAAATCTTTTCTAGTGCATGACTTATCCTGCACTCTAATGAGTCCTTTTGCATAATGACAAAAGTGGCGCTTTTTTTATTTTGATATTTTGTATTTTGTTGCCACTTCTGGCCTTAGTTATACATGTAATTGGAACTCATATATTTTGTAAGAGATTTGTAATAATAATTGCTCTGCTGCATACAATTAACTATTATGCACTCATAATTTTTTTCTGTATCTGACACCCTTATGCCTTAATTAGTATTTGGGATGTCACAGTTGCCATGCACGACCATACAGTGAAGGCAGTTCATGCGGGACATAGTCCAAGCATGCCTGAGTGCATGGTAGGGCCCCATGGCATGTTGTGTGTGCCCAACAAGCTGCTTAAAAACACATAGGCTCTGTTAGGCACACATGTACATCGATAGAGTCGCAATAAACACGCACATGCCTGTGTGAGACTAATACAGTGCCCCCAACTGAAGAAATAATATGTGAAAATAATTCAAAATGTTATAAAAAATTAAATAGATATGATAAATGAAAAGTTAGACACAAAATTAATTAAATTAAGGCTTTAAGGGTTTAATTAAAGGAATTTTCATAAATTAGAGGTCCTTTATAAATTTAAGGGACCTAAATGAATAATTTTCATTAAAATGGGGATTAGAATTATAATTAACAAAGAATAGAAAGGTTAGATAACAAAATCAAGAAATAAAGGGCCAATATCTCACAGTTTGGAGCCAATCACATGACTCTCGATTCAGATCCACTTGAATGGCTCAGATTTGATCTAGGAGATCGGACGGTGAAGATAAAAAGCATAAAGAGGAAACCCTAACTTGGTTTCCTCTCATTTGAAGAGGCATAGTTGAAATTAGGAGAGAGAGGGAGTGTGAGAGGAATCAAGTTCGAGTGAAAGGGGAAAAGGGAGTGTCGAGCTAAGAGGGAGGAGAGAAAGAAGGAAAGAAGAGAAGGAAAGAGAGAAGGATGAGGGTGAGTTAGAAAATAAAAGGAGAGGAGAGATATCAGCGAGAAAGAGAAGGAAAAGCGAAGATAGGTGACTGAAGGAGGAATAGGAAGCACCATAGAAGACATAATAGAAACAAGAAGCAGGA
>NW_019014688.1:48544-60710 GCF_000150535.2 Carica papaya
ATATTAATTAAATAATCATAAGGGATAGAATTACATTTAAATAATAATAACATAATTAATAAAATAAGCTAGATTTTATCCCATGTGACTTGATGAAAAAAACACATGGAAAATATAAAAAAAGGCTGAAAATTTAGATAAGCTACTATAATTCAGGCCATGCTTGCACTATGTGCAGGAGGGATGCCCGCATGTGCAATAGGCTTTAGGTATTTTAGCTGCTCGCGCACACACACTCGTGCATGCGATTTTTTCTCGCACACAGCTCGAGTGTGCTAGCCAGATACGGACACAGAACATGATGTTCGTATGTGCGACTTCTTTGTTCGTGCATGCTACTTGTGTGCACAGTCTGCCTCATGAGTGTGCCTCTCCTATGCATGTGCGACAGGTTGTGTTGCATATGCATGTTGTCCAGCGTGCAAACACGGCTTGGGCTACTCACCACACCGTATATGGGTGCCTTCACTTGCACGCCCAATGAGCCTCTAAGCCCACATCACAGCTCGAGCTTCTTCCTCTTGGTGTGATCTTTTTGGGCCAAGCCTTTCAATGGTTGTGAGGCCTTTATGCTTTCTAGTTTTAGATCAAGACTTGGGCCTCTCTCAGGTTGGGCCAACAATAGGCCTTTCTTATAATTCTTCAAGCCCATAAACTGCCACTTGGGTATCAAGCATTCTTTTAACCAACTTGGCACATTCTTTTGTAATAATCCCATTAGGAAAACACTTAAGGACGTAGTTACTTTCTTTTTCAGACTATTTTAATTTAGTAAACTTGGATTTACTTTCTCATTGGAGATGATCCTATTTAGAAACTAAAAATCTTTTGGGGTGACTTGCTTGTTTGGGATGAGACCTGTGGTAATTTCTCTTTCGTGTGGTTTCTTATTCCCACATGGGGGCTTCACTCCTTGAGACTCCGTTTTTATTTTTAGGAGGTCTTTTGGCTTTACTGTGCTCAAATGATGACTCCCTTTCTTCAAAAAAATTCATCCTTGAATCTTGAATTTCTTGAGATAAGACTTTTTCTTATAAGTAATCTCCAAAATCCTGCATATTATTATTACTGAAAACAAAAGAATTAGAATAGCTAAACATACCTCCCCTTCATTGTTGGTTTCCTCTTCTTCTTTTGCATCTTTCTTGATAGGATACTCAACCTTCACAGGAGCTTGATTCTTTTCTTGACTAGGAAGGCTCTTTATCACATCATCACATGACCAAACCACCTCTTCCTCAATGTCTCCTGCACTAATGCCTACCATTTATTAAAGAGACATTGGAGTTTTAGAATATCATATCATAGTCCAGAGAATTCTTCACAAAAACTCATTGTGAAGATTCTTACAAGAAAAGGATAGTGAAAGTAAATAAACTCTCTCTCACCTTCATTTGTGTTTACCTAATAATCTCTCATGATATAACCTCTTCTACCGAATTGAGCATTAGGAATCAAGTCCACTTTATCAGGACCTGCACATTAGTCTTAAAGACACAATGAAGAATCTTAAAGTGGTTTCGCAATCTAGAAGCTTGATGAAGCACTTAGAAGAAGAACTTGATGTGCTTTAATTAAACGCTAAGTAACTAGAATAAATTAGTGTCACGGATCGCAACTCTCTTGATTGTTAGTGAACTAGTCCCTGTGAATGGGTACCGTATTTGCCTTCCCTCTAATGAGAGTGGATTGTGATTGACTGTAAGTGTCACAGTGACGAGGAAATGTTGTGATCATAGAATCTTATTGAATTACAACATCATAAATTGAATTGTTTCCCCATTCATTGTGGTAATTGAGAATCCTCATTACCCTCTATTGATATAGGTATAAATGGCTTCACGCAAAGGTCTTTAAATAGTGAAAACTAAATTAATTCCAGATAATTAGAATGGGCAAGAACTAAAAAAGGCTATTTAAATTGTCATATTGTTGGTCAATTGTGATTTCTTTGAACTATTTGATTATTGTTGTACTGAACTTCATGATTAGGAATTAAAGTTGAAATGTTATTTTAAATGAATTTAGACTAAGAGTTTTACTATGAAATTTTCAGCAGTCTCTATCATGTAATACGGTGTTTGAAATGGTAAAATGTGTTTCATTGATTGTATTAATGAACCTTTAAAACATTAATAGTGTTGATATGATGCTACTTTTCCTTATTTAATTACATGGAACTCACTCGAATACATCTCCCCAAATGATGTTAGAAGACAATGTGACATCTCAAATGTGAATTAAAGCATAATGGTCCTTGATACAAAAATAGATTACGAGTGCATAATAGATAAATATATGCAACATAACAAATAATTAACATCCCTTACAAAATAATAATAGAGTTCCATATAATACTGAGGTAGAAATAAAATTAATTATAAGCCTCTACAAAAGATGGACTCAACAAAGTACGAGATAACTATGCACTCATAAAAGTTCATGGATCCACAGGATCCTCAAAGGCTTCAAGGGGTAGGTCAGCAATCAGTTCCTCACTATCTCCCTCACCTGGAGGGGGCATCAAAAGGGATGAGTTCCATATACCCAATAAGGAAAGTTGTATTTACATAATATCATAAGATTTGAAAGGTAACTAAAAAGAACCAACATTTACTTACCATCAAAAGTCATGGCAGGGTTCTTCATTAATTATGAAAATAATTTATTTTAATAAAGAAATCATCAAGTCAAGTCGTATCATGTCAATCAATTCAATCATGCTAAAAATAGAGAAAATCAAATAAATCATGATATGCACTTTATTTTATTTTTCTCTTCACGCGAAGTTGTTTCGACTTCCATCTATTGAGGGTAATATGGATTTCTGACTACCCATGTGGAATGGCCAATTCAATTCATGTTATAACAGCCATTTGCGGCTTACCAAACCAAGAACATATATATGGCTTGCCAAACTATGACACGAATTATGACCACGGCCATGCCAACCATTGTGGTCCTACATGTTAACTATGGTCCAGTTGTACTTCGCCAAAGGTGACTCCTAAAATCATATTGTGTCACCACTCTCGTTAGAGGGTATGCCATCATTCATAAAGCTGATCCTCTCACATTTTTTCAGACCAGATCAGGGAGAAATAAAAATCCCTCAAAGATAAAAAGTCTAACGAAACTCATGCATACTGATACGAATAAATATTTCTCATGCTTATACATCATTTCTCACTTTATTACCATCATATAATGTATCATGCATCAACATATATCCAAGCATTAAATCGTTTTAATTAAATATGCAAATAATTGATTCATTTATGTTCATAAAAACATGCATTAACAAAAAATCGTTTTATTTAAGCATATAAGATTAAACATGCAACCATTTAATTTAAAACTTTGTTAATTTAATCTAGAAATACTCTTTAGGATATTTAAAAGTAAATACTAAATTTGTTACCAAAACTTTGGTGTTTTCTATGCCTTTTCTCTTTCTTTCCTCTCATTTTCTCTCTAAATCCTTTGGTGGATGGAAGAATGAAGTGGAAGTGATGAGGAAATGGTGAAGAGAGGATCCCTATTTATAAAAAATGGGGATTGTTAGATTTGCGTTAAGTGGTAAAATCTAGTGAAGAGAGAAAAGGTCAAAGTGAAATGATGAGATTTGATGACCTACAGATAGATGATGCAATGTGACACTAGCACAAAAACTAGAGGCACGCCACTCAAACGACGGTAACACGTAGCCCAAGCGACGCACACTACCCTAGCCTACTGCGTGCAGGCCTACAAAGCGCAGGCCTATCTCACGTACTGCACGCACTCCATATACCCGTCTGTGTTCAATGGGATGCGCACGCATACTACAACTCGCACCCGGCGTAGATGGGATGCATGCACAGACTATGCCTTGCACCGCGTATGGATGAGAGGCACACACTAACCATGCCTCGTGCCCCGTGCAAACAAGACATACGCACAGACCACCCCTAGTGCCTCGCACGGATGGGATGCGGGCACAGACCACATCTCGTAGCCCGCACAAATCGGAAGCACGTGCAGACTATGCCTCGCACATCATGCAGATTAGTCAGTGCACAAACCACGCCTCGCACCCCACACTGATGGGATGTACGCATCGCTGGCTGCCCACGCGACGCACGAGTATGCATAAGCTGAATCCTTCCCGCAGGCATTCTTGCGGGATTTTTGTCATTCTCTTTTGCTTTTCCCCAAAATTATAAATACGTAATTAAATTATAAAATTCATCCAAAACTCAAAATATGAAATTCAAAGAGTTTAAACGACTTTAGGGCCCGAAGAAATAGGGGTTCACATTAAAAATTAAGCACGAAGGTTTTTGGGGTGTTACAGACAATCTGCCCCTTGACTTGCCCTTTGATGCTTGCTTGGATCCGTTCATTGATCCTTTGATGATTAGTGTAAAAGGGCACTGTACTCTGAGAAGGAACTATTTTTTAATTTTTAAAAGTAGCTTAGATAATGTTTATAAATTTAATAGCTAACTTTGATGCCTAAGAAATACACTTGAATTTTTTAAAGGATTAATGTAACTTTCGCTAATAAATTTAATTTCATCGCACTTGTATCTGCTCTGAATTGGATATTGTTGTCCACCGGGTAGCGGGGTGTCACACCTTACTTGGCAGAAGAAATGGAAAAGACATGTTGCGGTGAAGCTCACACAGCGATGTTGTGTAAAGTAGATTCTCTCAGTTTCTCTCTTGGTTTTTCTCACTAAAACTCACTCGAACACACTCAATTTGCTCTCAAATATCTCTGATTTTCTCTCTTTGACTAAGTGAAGATTTAATAAGGAAGGAAGAAGCCTTAAGTAGGAGAGAAAAAAGCTTTAGGAGCCATTGGGTTACACGCAGAAGAGATGAGTCATTTATCGCATGAATGGTCGACTAGGTGCAACACTGTTCCAATCACTAGAAGCCACATGGCACACACATGTTATCATCTGTTGACAGAAGCTGTCCTATATGTAATTCCCCGCGTGAAGGTTGTCTTGCGAATGGAGGTCTTGGATGTGGATTCTCTTGTTGATTCGTATCCTGTGGGCAATGCTTGTGTGAGGTGAAGGGTTGTAGCTTGCAACCCCTACACAGTCAATCTTGTGAATTGGGAAAATCACATGTGTCCTCTCAGGCATGTGCCAAGGAAAAGCATTTTCTTGCAACCAAGCAATTTTTGTATTCCCCCCGGTTAGGAAATTTGGGTAATTTGTCATTTTAATTAATATTAATTGCATTTAAAATTATAAAATAAGAAAAATATTTGGAATTTATAACATTTTATAAATAAAGAAAGATAACAAAGTTTGCGGTTGTTACATTCTCCCCCCATCATAAACATTTGGTCCTCAAATTTGAAATTTAAAACAATTTCGAATACAAATCCAACATATCATCTTCAAGTTCCCAAGTAACCTCTTTTAAAGAATAATATTACCATAATACCTTGACCATAGGGATATTTCTGGATCTAAGGACTTTTTCTTGCCAGTCTACAATTTCAGTGGGGTATTCTTTATAGGTTAAATCTAAATGCAAAGGGGAGCGGTTCATATGAGATGACGTGAGAATAATCATGATGACACTTACGAAGCATCAAAATATGGAAGACATTATGCAGACTGAAAAAATTTGGTGAGAGAGATGATAAGAAATAGGACTAATCCATCCTAAGACTTCAACCAGTCCCACAAAACGAGTGTTTAGTTTTTCCTTCTTCTTAAATCTCATAATTCCCTTGATTGGAGACACTTTAAGCAATACATGGTTACCCAAGACAAATTATAAGTTCTTCCTCTAGTTGTCGGTGTTGTTTTCTTTATTGGCTATAAGCAATAAAGAGGTTCTTAAGGATGACAGAAATCTTGTCTTAAGAGATGCCTATTCCCAATATTGTCCCAACATGTAGGGGATTGATAAGGTATACCATACAAAGCTTCCTAAGGAGCTATTCTTATACTAGAATAGTAGTTGTTATTATAAGCAAACTCTTCCTAGGGTAGATGTCTATCCCAACTACCACCGAAATCTAGTATACAAGCTCTCAGCATTCACTTTGAATAGTTTTCATAGATTGGCCATCGATTTGGGATGAAAGGCAGTACGAAAAGAAAGGTCGGTGCTAAGAATGTCTGAAAAATTAGTCCAAACTCAGGAAGTAAAATGAGGATCTCTGTCAAATACCATTGAAATTGGGATGCCTTGTAATATAGCAATCTCTTGGATATATATCCCTACAATTTTGTTGATAGAATCAGTGGTGTCCATAGCTTGGAAGTGAGACAACTTGGTTAGTTTGTCAACAATGACCCAGATAGCATTTTGTCGAGACCTGGTCCAAGGTAATCCTATGATGAAATCAGTGGTAACATATTCTTGCTTCCATTCTAGAATAGGGAGACACTATAGGAAACCATGGGGTCTCTAGCATTCCACCTTGACCTGCTGACAAGTAAGATACTTGCAAACATAGTCAACAATATCGCATTTCATGTTTGGCCACCAGAAGCAGGGTTTCAGATTCTTGTACATCTTAGTGCTTCCGAGATAAATGGTCAATTTGGATGAATGGGATTCCTTTAGAATATCCAGTCTAAGCCCCAAATCATCGGGTACCCATAAACGGTCTCGGAATCTAAGATTCCCATCATCGAAAAATAAAAAATCTAATTGAACACCTTGTTCTATTTTATCCCTCTATTTTCTCACACTTGGATTTGTGGATTGGGCAACCCTGATTCTCTATATGAAAGTGGGCTAGATCTAGAGTAGAGTATGATAAGCACAATAACCATAATGATTCAAATGCACATCCTGAATTATTATCAACATATCCCACTCAGAAATCATCATATGAGCTAATACACTCGTGTTTTTCCTACTAAGGGCATATGCTACGACATTACCCTTTCCAAGATGGTGCAAAATCTTACGATCGTAGTCTTTTAGGAGATCCATCCAACACCTCTATCTCATATTGAGTTCTTTTTGGGCAAATAGGTATTTGAGGCTCTTACGGTCGATATATATCTTAAAGGTCTCACTAAATAAGTAGTGCCACCAAATCTTCAATATAAAGATGACGGTTGTTAGCTTGAGGTCATGAATGGGGTGGTTTTGCTTGTGGGACTTTAACTGCCTAAAACTGTATGCCACTACCCTACCATGTTGTAAAAGCACACATCCCAAGCCGAAATGAGACATATCACAGAGAACTTAAAAATTGCTGGTATTTTCAAGAATGACTAGCACTGGAGCAGAAGTCCAATGACACTTAAGTTTAAGAAAACTTTCCTCACATTTAGAATTCCATATAAGTTTTGTTTCCTTCCTTGTGAGTCAGGTCAATGCAGTAGTAATGCTTGAAAACCCTTCAACAAAATGGTAATAATACCCCGCTAAACCCAGAAAACTATAAACCTCAAAATCATTAGTCGGCCTTTTCCAATTAAACACTACCTCAATCTCTTATCGATTGATTAAGACACCATTACCAAAAACCACATGGCTAAGAAATGAAATTTTGTCCAACCAGAAGTGCACTTACTAAACTTGACATATAATTTATGTTGTCAAAGGGTCTCTAAAACATGTCCTAGATGAGTAGTGTGTTAGATGTGATCCTTGGAATACAGAAGTACATCATCGAGGAAAACATTAACATAGTTATCAAACATGAGCTTAAAGATCCTGATCATAAGATCCATAAAACTAGCAAGAGCATTGGTAAGTCCAAAGGGCATAACAAAAAATTTATAGTGACCATATAGGGATCAAAGTGTCGTTTTAAGAATTTCATCTAGCTTAATTCTCAACTGATGGTAGCCTGACCAAACGTCAATCTTGGAAAAGAAAAACACCTTTTAGTTGGTCAAATATTTCATCAATTCAAGTAAGAGGGCACTTATTATTTATAGTCACCTAGCTCAGTACCCTGTAGTCCATACACAACCTGAGAGTTTCATCCTTCTTTTGGGGGCAATCTTTAACAAAGTGTTAGGTACCTCTACACTTGTAACAAGTATTATTCAATTTATTTATTCAATTTATAGCGTGGATGACTATAATGATTCCTACCGTAATGTCAGCACACCTACATAAGGTTAGAGGTGTTATCTGGGGGTTGAGGAGCTGAAGGAGTAGAAATAATAGTTGAGGTCGTTTTGGGTCTTCTATTAGCACGATCTTGATCAGGTTTGGGACCCTAGTATGGTTAATCGGTCGATACCTGGTTGTAAGGAGCTATCAAGCTAGCTGGGCATCCTCTAGAGCCTTAACATAGGTAGCAAGCCTCATCATGGCTACTAGATCATAGATATTGGATCTCAAGCCTTTTAAGAATTGTCTGGACTTCTTACTCTCAGTAGCAATCAGTTATAGGGCAAACAGGATAACTAGATAAACCTAAAAGCATAGTGGCTCATCGACATGCTTCCCTAACTAAGTTCCTGGAACTCTTTTTCATTTTTCTCACAGACATACACCAGGAATAAGTTCTTGTGAAAAACAACTAGAAAGTGGTCCCAAGTTATAACACCTCAAAACCTCTGTATCTCAAATACCACATTTTTAAATTTTATGTTTTAGTAAATTACAACTTTAATTTTAATTTTAATTGGTATTTAAAATTGTATTTAGATTCAACCTTAATTTAATTTAATTTTTAAGTTATTTATTTTTATGAAATTTATTTGAAAATTTTTAAGAAAAATGAAAAAAAGTGGAAAACAGAAAAATTGGCATAGAAAAACCCCGCAAACCCGCTGGAATGGCCCGCGAACCTGCATGGTAGCTACACTCGTGGGGCTGTCACATCGTGTATATGACAACGGGTGCGTATTTTCATGCGTGAGCTAGTGCTGATGCGCCTGCGTGCATAAGTTGTCTCATCAGCCTGCAGTGCGCGACTCTGTGTGAGGTCTTTTATTATGATTGACTGATGGATGGGTTATCCCATCCATCCATCATGTCAGCCCAGCTAGGCGTGCATGGCCACTACGTGGTGCATATGTGCATAGCATGTGATGGTTGGTGTCGTCAACAACCACCAATCACCCATGTAATCCAACGACCCATATTCACTTGAAAATTCTATTTAAAGGGCCCTCACTTCCCTTTCACTTCACACATTTTCTTCTTCCTCAATTTCTAGAGAGAATTTAAGGGAAAAAATTGTGAGAAAGTCAAGGGAATATGAGAAATTGAATTTCCTTCATACAGTTTACGAATCGCCAAGCAATCTTTCCATCCTTTTTCTATAGGACTTTGAAAAACATTAACGATTTTGGTAAGGGATTTCTTAAGTATTTTCTCGTATATTTCTAAGCAAATTTCTAAATAATTAATTTATGATTATTAATTTATCTTGATGCATGAAATTAAACATTATTTATCAACTATATGATATGAGTGAACATATATATATGTGTTGCTAGTTTATCTTAAAAATGAAAATGCATGTTTAATCGAACATTTAATGACACTTGATGTATGTGCAGATTTGGCCCTCTGCTTTACACTTGATGATTGAGTGATAGTGGAAAGGGATATTCTATTGAGGCTTGACTCGATAAGATGACCTGATGGAAAATCCAGGTATAAAGGCCTCTTTAAGCCAGGTTATGTTGATTCAACCCCCATTAGGTTATGAATCCATGATTATCTGTGAATCGAAATCAGTAAAGAAAGAGGAAAGGATTGAAATTCATTTGACCATTATAACTGGGGGATTATAATTTTTATATCAGTATTTGTATGTAAATCTATTAGTGAACCACTCCTTGAGAATGGTACTGGCATTCCCTATGACGAGAGTGGATTTACGATTGTCTGTAGGGGCCATAGTGACAAAGCACGGCCGTGGTTATTAGTCTTATCTATTCTATAAGGGCCATGATGACAAAGAACGACTATGGTCATTAGTTTTATCTCTAAACTATTTGATATTGAAATGAATTAGTTTGTCCATTCACAATAGTAGAAGGGGATCCCTTCTGCCCTCAGCTGATATAAGTTAGAATGACTTCATGCAATGATCTGTAAAAGACATGAATAAATTAAATCATTTGACAAAATAGCTAGAACATTTGATTGATTTCTCATGCTTTAATAGTCTCTTTTGAAATGAAGATGTCTCTTACCTTTCTGTTATGACTTCACCATGCTTTTAGTTAGTTTGACTAGTTTTTATTTCATTGCCTCGTTGTATCACTGACTTTTTATGTTGCAATACTCTATCTTTACTTCCCGTTGTGATTAAATACTGATGTTTCTGATTTTGTTTAAAAGAAAAGTAAATATTTTCTCAATATTTCAAATGAGCATGTTCTTCGACAAGTCCAAAAGGTAAGTCACTTGTTTTTATGATAATGATATGCTTTGAAAATAAATAACTTTTGAAAACCTTGGTAATGTAGTTTAAATATTATTTCTCTTACTGAGTTATTTGGAACTCACCCAAATCCATATCCCCCTCAGATGATGGAAGTGATGATTCACTCGCTAAGTTGCCCATTGAAACTTGTTTAGATTCGTTCTCAGATCTTTAGGATGATTTCGAGTGCATTATATATCCACACTCTGATGAAACACTCTTGTAATGGAATAAGTGGCTTCCATAAACCTTTGTATATATATGTATTTTGGTAGCCATCTTTTTGGCCTGATATGTAAGATTTAAAACTTTAATTTTTGTAAAGATGAATTATGCACTCGTATCTACTATATTATCGAGATCCTTTTTACCCCACCAGGTATTGGGATGTCACACAAATGGTAGGAATGGGTAGGGTCTCTTTCTTGAGACACCACTGGTGCTCACCCTAATAAGGAAACATAAAGGTTGGTATAGGAACAATCTATTCCTAGGGAAGCTCAAGGACAATGAAGATTTTCTCAGTGTGTATGATCCAATCTTTGGCCATCATGGAGTTAGGTCCACCATCAAAAGAAGGAGGCTTCAATCTCTATAACTCATAAATATTGCTCAAAATTACGTAGACAGGATTAAGTAGGTCCTCACCAGGATGAGGATGATCATCATTGTGAGCACGATTGTGACTGATAGCAGCAGTCAAACCTTTAGTGGCCCATAACAACTTAGTAAATCCTGCCCTAGTTGGAGCATTAGAGGCCTCAAGCCAATCAACTAATGATATCCCTCGCGTCATGGTTGCCTACACATGGGAAATAAAATTATGATAAATAGAAGACTTTCTTAGGGTTTATTTATTCATTTTCCTACTAGAAATAGAAGATTGTCCTAGAAATCTTGTTTTGATACCACTTGCGATGCCCTGTCACCCTATAGGCAACAACATTCGAAAGTAGAGCAAATATGAGTCCATTTCATTAAAATAAATGCAAAAATTATATTCATCCCTTACAAAACACAATAGAGTATACTGAGGCATCCGAATTAGCTACTTTAAATTACAAACTAATTATTTTACTTATTTCTAAAAATACAAACCTTTGGCCTCATAAAATAAAGTGCTCTTAATGTACTCCTCTTCTACTAATTTTGGAAGGGATCCAACCAAGCCTCAAGGGGCAATTCTGTCTTTTCAACATCATCTAGAGGGAATGGACTAGGGTGCGTTCCATGAAACTCAATAAGGAAAACATTGTTGAATTCATGCAAATGACGTTTCAAAGGCTAATATGCAATCAGTGAAATACAGTTAACATTTTAAAGTGACAATTGCATATCGGAGACTGTTGAAAATTTCATAATACAGTGACTCTTAAATTAAGAAGCTACTTAATACTTAGTAATAAAATTTAACTCAAATTTATTTAAAATAACAATTTTAATTCCATCTATAACAATTCAATCTTGTGCAATAATCATATGTTCAATTCATAACAATTGTTATCAATTAGCCTCATGACCAATTCAAACATTCTTAACAATCTTAACTTTTATTTTAGTTAATTAATTTTAATTAAGTTTCCACTATTTACAGACCTTCGTGTGAAGTCATTTATACCTATATCAACAGAGGGCAAATGAGATTCTTAACTACCACTATGAATGGAAAATTGATCAATTAGATAATAAGGAATAACAGTAACAATAGTTTATTGCCACGACAGTACTTTGCCATAGTGACCCCCAACAGTCATTCGCAAGCCCACTCTCATCAAAGAGGAATGTAACTCA
>NW_019014688.1:85168-97006 GCF_000150535.2 Carica papaya
TTGCTCCAGCTTTTGTAAGTTTAGAGTTTCTCCTCTATTTTTTCCTTTCTTCTTCTTCCCTTTTTATCTTATTCCTCTTTTATTTTTTGTTTTATTTTTCTAGTCCTCTCTCCCAATTCTTTTTTTGTATTTTGTATCCCTTAGGTTTCTTTTCTTTGACTTGATGAAACTACATCGTATTGGTGTTAGGCCATGAAATGGGTTGGGAGAAGAAGAAAAAAAGAAAGCACAATAAGAAAAAAAATGAAAGAGGATTGTTTAAAAATTATAGATAAGAAGAAAGGAAAGAAAAAATGAAAGAGTAAAAAAAAAGTAAGACTAGTTTTGGGCCGAAAGAATAGAAAATGAATAAAGAAAATGAGGTTAAAAGAGGTTGAGAAAGAAAAAAAAGTAGACTAGTTTTGGCCCAACTCTACCTTCTTTTTTTGTTTTCCTTTTTTGTCTTTTACTTCTTTTTTTTGTCTTTTTATGTTGCTTTACTAATCTGTTAGTTTTCTTTTTCTTTTGAATTTAATGTTTATGTTTTCCTTGAATGATGTCTTGTTATCACATTATTTTTCTTTGCATAATAATTATAGTAATAATAAAACAAATAACAATAACGATGATGAAACAACTTGTTATATATATATATGAATGTGGGAAAGATTTGACTCACTTAGTGTAATCCTTTATTTTGAATAACTATAAATTCTAACTTTGTTGAAGTTTACAGGAGTGATATCAAATTAAATTTATAAAGATAGAAAACATGTGTATAGTTTTTCTTTTGTTAAATATATAAGACCAATATAAAATTTGTAAAGATAGAAAAGAGGTACATAATTATTATTTTTTTTTTAAATTTAAATTTTGCTTTTCATAAATAATGAAAATATTCAAATCTTTCCCCATATTTCTATTCATGGTGAAAATACAATTGTATAAATTGGTACTAAAATAGGTCAAAGCATTCCAATAGGTAAAAGATTAATTATTAGAGCAAATACAAGAGCAACTCTAAAACTGTTAGTTAAAACTATGCATGTATAGACAAGCCCATGGTTTTCATACATCACACCTGTATTTTTACAATTACTTATATATAAAAAATATTTAGAATTATATCTAGAAAATCGTACATTAATTTTGGAAAATATAAGAGTACAAATAACTGTTCACAGTAATCCAATTAAAAAAAATCTCAATTATAAATATTGATCCATATAATACAAAATATTTACAAAGAAAGGTCTAAATGAACCTATAAGGATAATATAGTTTATACATAGTTGATAGGTAATTAAACTGTTTTAGAAAAAATATATATATATTTTTTTTTTGTTTGTTTATGGTAGTTAAAATTTAATAAAATCCAATTTCTCATATATCTTCCTAATTGGAAATGTGCCATTTTTAAATTTATTTCAATGATTTAAAATTTTATTTTGAGAGCATTGTGGGGTAAATATGTAATTTTCTCAACCATACAAATTTATCTGTTATGTCCAAATAGGTGAATGCAGTCTATGACTATATATGGTCGACTAGATTTTTTTTAGATATGCTCAACTACTTTCTCAACGAAAAAAATTCAAATTGGGAAAATTATAAATTAGTTACTCAAATAAAAAATATTACTTTCTCATTTTATTGGCCAATGAAAAAATATAAATGTTTCTACCCTTATCTCAAATTTGTGTAAGGATCTTGAAACCCTTTGTATGTAAGAAACTGAAAAGAGACATTATATAAGCATCTCTTTCATTTCATTTGCTTTTCACAGCAACAAAACAACAAAACTTTAGGATCACCATAATTTTCATCTCTGATTGAGATAGTGAAGATAATAGAAACAAGAAGAAATCTCAAGTGTCTTACACAACAAAGCTTATACCTATTGCTGAAATATCTTTGGTTCATTTCTTCCATATCTACACGGCATGGATATTTGGGTAATTAAGCTTTTAAAACCTAAATATATTTTATTCTGAATATATTTGATTATTGTTATTATTTCTTTTTGTTATTTTAAGTTAACTAATTGTTGATGATTAATGTAGAAATTTTAAATTATTTTATTTATTAGTTTGAATTCAAATAGAATTTATCTTTAGTTAGATTTAAAACATGTTTATTTTTTAAAAATATGTTATTAGTGGGAGTTTATCTTTTAGGAGATTTGATTTATATTTATCTCTTAGATAGTGATAGATTATTTTTAAAAAATTTAAATTTAATGTAAGCCTATTTAAAGGCATTTTAAGTTGTTAATTTTGGAGTAAGTGAACTCAATAGAAATTTATCTTTTCTTCACCAAGAAAAAATTCCAACAAATGGTATCAGAGCTTTTATTGGTTATGAGTATGTGAAAAAATAATTTAGAGAGAAGAACAATGAGAAAAAGAACAAAAAAACCCATGGAGAGAGTCCTCATTGCCAAGATGTCAAATAAGTCTTCATCAACATCAAAAAAAAAAAAATTCACCATGTGAAGTATACAAGAAAAACAATCATGATAAAAAAGTTGTTGACATAAAGGTAAATTACAATATTTTTATTATAAAATATTTGGGCATATACAACAAAAAAGTTGCAACTTGAAGAATGATCAAGCAAATGCTTCTGAAGAATAATAATATATTTTTTAAAATTTGGAGAGAAGTACTCCAAAGGGTTTTGATGAAAAATACATGAAATAATTAAAGATTGTGGGAAGTACATCAATAATCGGAGGTTGGTGAGAAGTGCATTAACAATTGAAGAGAAGTGCTTCAAAATATGAAGATCAAATAAGAGACATTGAAGAGAAATGCTTCAACAAAATAAATTTAGTGATTATAATTTTTACATTACGGGAGAGTGTTGAAGATTAATGTAGAAATTATAAGTTATTTTATTTATTAGTTTGAATTCAAATAGAATTTATCTTTAGTTAGATTTATAACATGTTTATTTAAAAAAAAATCATGTTATTAATAGAAGTTTATCTTTTAGGAGATTTGATTTATATTTATTTTTAAGATAGCGGTAGATTAATTTCAAGAAATATGAATTTGATGTAAGTCTATGTAAAAGTACTTTAATTTGTTAATTTTGATGAGAGTGAAGTCAATGAAAATTTAGGTTTTCTTCGCCTAGAAAAAATCCCAACACTAATTACTTAACTTTTATTTTCTTCCTTTTAGATTCCAAAGAATAAGCATATTAAAAGTTTAAATATGTATAGTTTTTCATTCATAAAAGGAATTTTATCATAGAATATTTCAATCTAATAGAGATTTTCAATCAACTCCCCCTAGATTTGTCTTTTTTTTTTCTTAGTCTTATATATAAACTTAAGAAGTAGACATGATTATATGTATGTGACTACATGTTTTTGCCTTAGTGTGCACTAATATGCATGAATTATATATTCATACATATTTGTGCATATTGTGTGTGTATTTATTGAAAGTACCAAATTTAAAATCTAACTTTATAATTGACAAGTTAATGAGTTATCATATTTATTAATCCTTCAATGTTTTCTTTTGATTTAGTCAATAAAAAAAGAGAATTTTATATGAACATAGTCATTAAAGATTTTATTAATAATTAACTAACATAATTATGAACTAGTATAGTTTAATAAATTGTGTTATCTCAGTTAATTATTTTTTCATGTGAATTGTTTAAAAGTATTGAAATGTTGGTAGGTGATTTCATTTTCTATATTTTGATCTATGTTTCATTATCAACTTTTTTAGATTTGTGTTTGTTTATTTATTTGTAATATTATCTTATCTTATGCGCTAATTAAGATTTCTATATAATGACTTTAATGATTGTTTCTTATATGTCAACCCATTTCTTATTTTGTTTTACATTTTTTTAATTTGTGTTTATATATGTTTGTAGGTGGACGAGTGTATATTTAATTATTTTATTGTGTTATTATATATTAGTACATATGTACTAAGTTTTCTAAAACCAAAAAAATTATTATTTTTAGATTTTTTAACTTTACTCCCCAATCTTTAGTGAATACCCACCTAATTACCCGATTCAGTAAAACTTAATAAGAGATTGCTACCATTACCCTAGACATCTCATGATACATAGTTTTCTTTTTGTAGATAATACTTTGATTATCATACAACACAACTATACTCTTTTGATATATATTCAATATGAGATTATTATCAAGACTCTTAAACACTATATTTATATATGTTACATATGTACATCCTTTACTACCTTATTCTGACATCCCGACCTTGATACTAAGGGATAAGGCGCTGACCATTGATATCACAACAAAGTCATTAGGAAATTATTATCAAATGCAGCAAACTACATTGTAACACTCTGCCCATCACTGTGCTAAAATAATTTGAAAATTCTATTTATTCAAGTTTTTTGGTTGCTTTAAACTTATCGTGATTTGTAATTTTGATTGATTTTTATTTAAATAATTTTATTTTATTTTATTTTAAATAATTTTAATTTAACTAAATTAAATTGAAATTGAAAATTTAGAAAAAATATCGAAAAATGACGAAACGGAAAAAATTCCTATGGGAAAAATCCCTTAAGAAATCTGGTTTGCCGGCGTAGGTGCTGGGCACTGTGCGTGCACACACATGCACGCACAGTGGCCATGATATGTGCGCACAACACGCACGTCCCATCTGTGCACAGGGTGGAGGGTCACGACCAGCACGTGCGTACTGTTGCGCGCAATCAGGCCGTTTGCGCGTCACCTCGCGCACAGACAAACGCCACACACTGTGCGCGCGCGTCGTCCACGCAGTAGGCCTGTGCGGATAGGCCCTATGTGCCTGGGGCCTGCATGCAGTAAGCTTGCACGCGCAGCACCAAGGCCCTACGCGTGAATGGGAGGAGGCCTGTGGAGCACTGCCACCTCGGATAGTGCACTACCACTGCCTTGGGTGGCGCACTGTCGCTGTTGATAGAGGAGGTCCTCTTCTCTCGTTTTTCATGACGAACATCTTTTTTTCCTCTCTCTTCACTGGATTTGACCAGTTCTTAAATTTTTTAGTTCCTAAATTTTATAAATTACCCTCTCTTTTTCCTTCCTCTCCAAACTTCTATTCTTCCATTTTTCAAAGGTTTTAAAAGAGAGAGAGAGAGAAAGATAGTAGTATAGTGAGAGAAGAAGAAAAAGAAAGGAGCATGGTGAAGAAGAAATCATTGAGGTTTCGGTAAGAAATTTAATATATCTTTTGACTTCTTAAGGAGTATTTTTAGATAAACTAATTTAATATGATTGTTTTCAAGCATGCTATGCGAATTACAAATACTTGATAAATTTGTATATAATAAATATAATATGTAATCAGTAACAGTAAAAGTAAAAAAAAATAAAAAAGAGAAAAGTAAAATGAAGCCTATATGGTCCGAAGTATATCTATATTGACATGTATATTGCATCAAGTATCTCATTAGACTTTTTATCTCTGAGGGATATATATTCTCCTTACTATTTGGGGTATCTGTTTTTCCCTCCCCTAGCTAGTTTAGAAAGACATAAGAGAACCATTCCTAGTGGATGATGGCGTACCCTCTGACGAGAGTAGTGTCGCACTATCTATAGAGGTCACCGTGGCTAAGTAATGACATGACTACAGATATCTATTCGGGCCACTATAGCTGGTACGACCATAGTTATAAATCGTACCATGGTTTGGCTAGTAGTAAATGGGCCTGAGCAAATTGTCGTATTTGTATGTGATATAGTCATTCTACTTGGGTAGTTAGAAATCTGTATCTACTCTCAGAGAAGGAAGTTCTAACGACTTCGCAATGTATGACATGAAATCTGAGCATTTCATGATTTACTTAATTTTCTCTATTATCTAGCATGATCTATGTTTGATTTTCTGTGTTAATGTATCGTTTTTTTTTAACAAATAAATAGTTTTCATAATGTGAAATAGGTAAATGAGGAAGCAAAATAGTAAGATAAACTAATTAACTTTTGAAATCTTAGGATGTTAATTTAATATTGTGTTTTTTACTGAGTGGAACTCACTTTTTCCATGCCCCCCATATGAGGAAGAAAGTGAGGAACCATAGGCAGACCTACCCCTGGAAGTTTATGAAGATCTCGTGGATCCACAAATCTGAGTGCATGACTGTTCCCACACTCTGATGAGTCTAGTAGCATAGTGAAAGAAATAACTCTTATATTTTGTATTTTGTAGCCACTTCTGTCCTCAATTTATATATGTATTTCTAACTCATATATATTTGTAAGGAATTTGTAATGATTTTATTTCGGTGCATAAATTTTATTATGCACTCGTTATTCTGAATCTATATGTGGTACCCAATTGCCTTAATTAGCACTTGCGATATCACATACATCATTTGAAATGAAATCATGAGTGAAATCATATTACATGAGACAATTTAAACTACAAAAATTTAAAATGAAAAATTACATTAATATCTACCACCTCAACTCTACCGCAAAGCTAAGGAACTCTCCTCACACCTCATCTGGTTGTTAACCCTATTCGAGTTCCCTAACGTAAAAACAAAGCCTGGATTGGGGTGAGTTAACCCAGTAAAAATAGTAGTACTAGTGTGCCAAAATTAATGTTTTGAAAGTCCTTTTTAATGTATTCAACGAAAAACAGTTATAATGCAATTCAATCCATTACAGAAAACAATTAAACAATACAATCACTCAATTCCAAACAATTCTCAATACCATTACCTATTTCCATTTCCTAATAACTATGTCATGTCTTTTAACATTTCAATATACCACAACAAATTCCAAATTTAGTAAATCACATGCAATCCCCCAACACATACACCCCAGACTAACTCTGACTCATATTCTTTTTAAGTCTTTTAATGTTAATTTATATCTTTAATTAGATTCAATTTCCAATCCTACATGCGCAACTGCTACCATCTATTTCCAATTAGGGTAATATGAACACCAACTAGCTATGGATGGGTGCGCAATTAATAAGAGTAACAATATATTACCCATAAAATCATGCAATAACACTTTCTCTTCGGTTGTTATCCCACAAAATCACTATAATCGCCATCATTCATGCCCATGGGCCCCAGAGCATGAATAGCAATTAATACAGATTTTCAAGGAAAATTGTATTGCAGTTCCAACACGGAACCCAGTAACCAGCACCCATAGCCTAGTGGCTCCAACTAATAACAACACCAATACCCCTCCAAAGAAATTAGATGGATCGGATTTACAAGACCACTTGGTGAGTTAAGTTTTATTAGATACTTGACTAATTTTCTTTTTAAACACAACCCCTAAGCTATCCTATACATAATTTGTGACATCCCAAATGCTAATTAAGGCATAAGGATGCCAGATACAGAAACAGATATGAGTGCATGATAAAATTTATATGCAGTGGAGCAAATTATTACAAATTCTTTACCAAAATATATGAGTTCCAATTACAAATATATAACTGAGGTTAGAAGTGGCAACAAAAGACAAAATATCAAAATACAAAAAAAAGGTCACTTCTTTCACGATGCGAATAAACTTATCAGAGTGTGGGATGACCACCAGAGTACGGGACAAGTCATGCACTCAAGGTTTGTGCATCCATGGGATCCTCATAGACTTCAAGGGGTAAGTTAGCGATCAGTTCCTCACTATCTTCCTTATTTGGGGGGGAGGGCATGAAAAGGGGTGAATTCCACATACTCAGTAAACAAAATAGTATTTAAATAACATCATAAGATTTTAAAGTTGAGTTGTAACAACTAGCTTATCATTGTACTAAAATGATTTGGAAACTCTATTTATTCAGGCCTTTGGTCCCCTTAAACTTCAATTAATTTATGATGTTTAACATTTCTCGAGATTCATGATTTTGATATATTTTTATTTTTATTTCATTTTATTTTAAGTTATTTTAATTTATTTCAAAAAAAAATTTAGAAAAAACTCAAAAAACGATGAAATGAGAAAACACCTGCTCGCGGGAAAAATTCCACGAGGAAGCGGTTTGCCCGTGCGGGTACTGAGCACTGTGCACGCGTGCTTGCGTGCACAATGACCGTGGGACATGTGCACAGCATGCACATCCCATCCACACACCAGCACAAACGTGACGTGCGCACTGCGCGCACATCCCTCCACATGCACGCACTTACACACGTGTGCACGTCTCGTCCGTGCGCACGGCAAGAGGTCAGGACCTGCGTGTGCGTCCTATCAAGAGCAGGCGGGCCATCTGTGCATCACTTCACATACGGACTGGTGCCACACGTTGTGCACGCGCTGTCCCCGAAGCAGGCCTGCGGGGACAGGCCTTGTGTGCTTGGGGCCTGCGTGCAGTAGGCCTGCACACGCGATGCCCTATGCGCTGAGGCCTTGTGGCTGCGACAATAGACTTGTGCCCCCATAGGCTAGCTTGCAGCGTGCCAGCCAGGCACTGCCACCTCAAGGAGTGCACCGTCGTGGCCTTGGAAGGTGCGTCGCCACTGCCAGTAGAGGAAATTTTCCTCATTTTTCATGCCAAGAATCTTTTTTTCCTCTCTGTTCACTAGATTTCACCACTTAGTGTGAATCAAACGATTTTTGAAATTCTATAAATTGCCCTGCCCCTTCCCTTCCTCTTCACACTTCCATTTCTAAAGGTTTAGAGAGAAAGACAGAGATAGTAAATTCGTGAAAGAAGAAGAGAAAAAAAGGAAAACGGTAAAGAAGAAAGCATCAAGGTTTCAGTAAAGAATCTAGTATTACTTTTGATGTTCTAAGAAGTATTTTTAGATAAATGAATTTAATATGATTGTTGTTTTGCCTATTTTTCTTGCTTCTGTATTCAAATGAGTCAAATTGTTATGATTTTCAAGCATGCTATGTGGTTTACTGACACTTGATGAATTTGCATGTAATATATGTAAACTGTAGTCCGTAATAGTAACAGTAAAAGAAAACAAAAAGAAAAATAGAAACGTGGAATGAAGCCTGTATGGTTTAAAGTGTATCTGTATTGATATGCATATTACATCAAGTACCTCGTTAGATTTTTTATCTCTGAGGAATATTTGTTCTCCTTACTTTTCGAGGTATCTATTTTCCCCTCCCCTATCTGGTCTGGAAAGACATAAGATGACCGCTCCCAGTGGATGATGGCGTACTCTCTGACGAGAGTGGTATCACATTATCTACGTGGGTCACCCATGGCTAAGTAATGTCGTAATTATATATATCTATTAGGACCACTATGGTTAGTACGGTCATGGTCATAGATCGTATCATGGTTTGACCAGCTGGAAGTGGGCCTAAAAGTTGTTGTATTTGTATATAATCTGATCATTCCACTTGGGTAGTTAGAAATTTGTATATGCCCTCAAATATGAAAGTTTGTAACGACTTCACGAAGTATGACATGAAAAATTTGTGCATTTCATGATTTATTTGATTTTATCTATTATTTGGCATGATATATATATTTGATTTTATGTGCTAACGTATTATTTTGATATTCAAATAAATAGTTTTTTCTAATGATGAGTTAGGTAAACGAGGAAGCTAAACGGTAAGATAAAATAATAAACTTTTGAATTCTTACTATGTTAATTTAATACTATTTTCCTTATTGAGCATATAGAACTCACTCTTTCCATTCTCCCCAGATGAATAAAAAAATGAGGAACCGTAAGTAGACCTACCCTTGGAAGTCTATGAGGATCTCGTGGATCCACAAGTCTGAGTGTATGTCTGTTCTCGCACTCTGATGAATTCCAGTAGCATAGTGAAAGAAGTAGCCCTTATGTTTTGTATTTTGTAGCCACCTCCGGTCTCAGTTTATGTATGTATTTTAAACATTACACATATATATAAGGAATTTGTTAAGGTTTGATTATGTTGTATAAATTTATCATGCACTCGTTATTCTGAATCTGTATCTGATACCCATTAGTCTTAATTAGCACCTGGGATGTCACAAGTGGTATTAGAGCAGAATTTCATAGAATAAATCCCTTGCACTGAGGCCTAGTGTAGATAAACCTTTTAGAGTACCTAGGGAAGATAAATTTTCTCTTTTTAAATATTAAACCTCCAACTCGTGTCTTCCTTTCTTTTATAGGAATGACATGGGGAAAACCATCCGTAAAGCCCACTAAACGACCTGAAGCCCTAGATCATCCGACCAGGGCTGAATTTACAGAACTTTTCTAAGCCATTTAAGGATTAACTACAGCCATAGGACAAAACTAGGCCAACCTTTGTCCACCCCCTATCCCTAAATTCCAAAACACAGATCGGTCTATCCCCCACAATATAGTACAGTTTAGGAAACTTAACCCCCCACACTTTGAAGGTGGCCCTGATCCTTTAGTAGCCAAAACTTGAATCTTACAAATAAAAAAGTTCTTCTCTGTACTAGACCTCACCCAAGAACAAAAAGTCCCTCTTGCAGCCTTCATGTTAAATGGTGAAGCTGAACACTGGTGGCGACTTAAGAAAGAAGTCCTTCCTACCCCTACTACTTGGGAAGTTTTCATGGACGCTTTCTTTGAAAATTACTTCTCTGCTTATGTTTGGGAAAAGAAAGAGGAGGAATTCCGGGACCTCTACCAAGGAAGCTTTTCTGTAGCCCAATATGCAGTTTGATTTGTTCAACTGTCTAGGTTTGCCCCTTTGATGGTCACCCCCGAAGTCAAAAAGCTAAAAAGTTTCTCAAAGGCCTTCATGTTGAAGTTTATGAGCGGGTAGTGATGCTGAGACCCAACTCGTATGCAGAAGTTCTTGAACATGCCCAGTTGGTCAAAGATCTTATCTTGGCTAAACACAAATGCTTTGCCTGAGTTTGTACCCAACAACAACCCCAATAACTTAGAAAAAAATTACCTGACCCAGTAAGTAACCCCCCAGACAAACAAACCAGAATTGCCCTTCTTCTTGCCTTGCCCCCACCTACAGCTCCACCTGCCCGAGCTAACCAACCTTGTCAACATTGTGGTTGCTCGCATTGTGACCTACACTGTCAGCATATCAATAACGCCTGCTATCAGTATGGAAGCACCGAACACCTTATAAAAAACTACCCTCAACAACTTAAGGATGTAGCCCGACCCATAGCACAAGGTCAAGTATACCACTTAGATTAATCTGAAGTCCTTCCTGCTCCTGTTCTCATCTAGGGTATACTTTCTATTCATAATACTTTTGCTAAGGCCTTGATTGATACTGGTGCAACTCACTCCTTTATTTCCTATGTATTTGTTTGTAACTTAGAATTTAGATCAGAAGCTATAGGAAAAATACTAGTAGTGGAAACTCCCTCTAAAGGACTACTAGAGGCTCATTTCCTATATAAAGACTGTAGGATAAAAACTTCAGGAATAGAGGTATGTTTAAACCTGATACTATTAGATTTTGTAGGATTTGATGTAATATTAAGAATGGATTAGTTGGAAAAATATAGAGCTATAATAGACTGTGAAAATAAAATTGTAACTTTACGATTCCCAAAAAAGAAATAAAAGTTATTGTTATCATTTTTCTAACAATTAAATAAATAGGAATATGGATGTTGATCCTGTTGTGTGTTCCATGCTAATTATTTGTAATTTTCCTGATGTATTTTCCATGAAACTTCTTGGTCTACCTTCGACTCTACGTGGACTATAGGAAACTCAACTGAGTGACCGTTAAAAGAAAGTACCCCTTATCCTGGATCGACGATCTCTTCAATCAACTTCAAGGAGCCATGGTCTTCTCTAAGATCGATTTCAGAATTGAGTACCACCAGTTGAGAGTTAAAGAAGAAGATATTTTAAAAACTACCTTTTGGTGTAGATATGGATTGTACGAGTTCAGGGTGATGGCATTCAGAT
>NW_019014688.1:158477-173278 GCF_000150535.2 Carica papaya
ACATTATTTTCAAAATTTATTAATTATATTTTTTTTCTTGATTCTTTCCAAAGAGCCCAACCTCTCTAAATGTTTAACCCATGGGAAAGTCCCCATGCTGGGCTTATGGCCTAGTGGGCTTCTATGAAGGCCCCTCAATATGCTCCAATGTTTGTGGAGCCAACACAACCTGTTGGCCTGTTGCAAAAGGCATCCGGCCCAAGGCAACATACCGTGTGCAGAGGCACATTATCATGTCCCTGTTATGGCAAACATAGGTGCCCAAATACTCTCAACTTTCTTTGGCTTGGCATATGCGCTTGGCAAACTGCTAGAGGTGGCTCCGGATTATTCATTTATACCTAGAATTTGTCTCTTTCACGTGTCAGCAAAGAACAAACTGTAAAGCCCAATTTCAGGGGCATTCGATTCCCGAATGCTTATGGCCTCTATTTTTCGTCCCTGTTATTCTCTTTTATGGTTTTAAGATGTTCATCATCATCAATCACATTCAAACATAACAAAAACATATTAAATACAATTAAAATTGATTACATAATTATCAAGCACAAGATGAACTCACTCACCATTTTTTCATTTAAAAATCCATTTCCTATATGCATTTTTAAAGAACACATCCAATTAAATGGAATCTAGAATGCCATCTTTATATGAACTAAACTATTACCCATCTTATCAAAGAAGTAGCAGGAATAAGCTAAAGAATCACAAGAAAATGTTGGATTGAAAACTCGAAGAACGGTTCTTTAATACGCACTACTATTGTAGAAAATGAGACTAATTTCTAGTTTCCTGGAGTGTTTAGCTTTGTCCAATTAATTTTTGACAAATCCCTAAAATCCTTTTATGATTCTAGGTTACATAAGGCTCACTAGATTAACTAAATAAAAGAGAAAAAGATAGGGATAGTGGCATACCTGCTCGGTCTGCAACTTTTGGAAATATTATAAAAAAATGGCTTCGGTTGAAGCCTTCTGCATAATTTGGAGTCCTAAAGTTGTTAAGAAATGTGTTTAAGTGTGAAGGAAGAGTGGAAGAATAAAATTTAGGGAGAAAAAAAGCTTACCTTAAACAAAAGCCAAGTTTTAGACCCCCAATCTCACTCACACACTCACACGTTCTATTTTCCCAAACGCTCTCACCATCGAAGCTTCTAATTTCTCTCAACTCACAGTTTTGTGACATCCCAAATACTAATTAAAACATAAGCCAGATACAGAAGTAGATACGAGTGCATTTAAAATAGTTATATGCAGTGGAATAAAATATATTACAAATCCATTACAAAATAAGTTTGAGTTCTAAATCTTACAAGACTGAGGCAAACATATAAAAATAAATACAAGCCTCTTCAAAAGTTGGACTCATCAGAGTGCAAAACAAAATATGCACTCATAATAGTTCATGGATCCACAAAATCCTCATAGACTTCATTGTGTAAGTCTACAAGTGGCTCTTCACTATCGTCCTAATTTGAAGGGGGGTTCATCGAAAGAGGTGAGTTCCACATACTTGGTAAGGAAAATAGTATTTAAATGATATTACTAAGATTTTAAAGGTAATTAACTTAAAATAATACCTTATCCGCTTACCATCGAGGGATGTGCATGTGGGATCATTTCAATAATAAAGAACACAATTTATTTTATTTAGAAAAATGTTAACATCAAATCAATCGTATCAACCATATAATCATGTCATATAAATAGAGGAAATCATATAAATGATATTATAACATACTTTCACTTTATTTTACTTATTCTTCTCCCGAAGCTGTTTCGACCTCTATCTACTGAGGACAATATGGATTTTCAATTACCACTGTGGAATGAAAAATTCATTTCATATCATTTTCAGCACATTTACAGCTTGCTGCAACACACTTTTGGCTTGCCAAACCATGACACGTTCTATGATCACTACCGTGCCAACCACAGTGGTCCGACATGTAAACTATAGTCACGATCGTACGTCACCAAAGGTGACCCCAACAACCATATCGCATCACCACTCTCGTCAGAGGGTACACCGTCATCCACAGGGAGCGATCTTCTCACTTCTTTTTATATTAGATGGGGGGAAAACTAAACTTCTCAGAGATAAAAAGCCTAACGGGTCATATTAATTTAAATATCATGCATGCAAATAACCAATATCCTTCCACATGTTTGTTAAATAACATCATCCTTCATTACCTCTTATCATGCCATCATATTCATCATATTTATTTATTCACTTATTAGAATGACACAAATCATGCAACATCATAGAGTATTTGTGTAAACATAGTTAAGACATGACAATTATTAAACATGTAATCAAACCATTTCATATTCAAGTAATATTCAATTATTAATCAAGAAATACTCCTTAGAACGTGCAAAATAAATACCAAAATTTTCTTATTGAAAGCTTGAAGTCTTTCCTAGCTCTTCTTCCTTCTATCCTCTCCTTCTCTCTCTAACTCTCTCTCTCTCTCTAAGATTTACTTTGGTAAATGGAAGAATGAAAGTGATGTGATGAAGAAGTGGTGAAGAAGGTCCCTATTTATAGAAAAAGGAATTTGTTGAATTTTTGCTAAGTGGCACAAATCTGTGAGATAAAAGGTAGGGGAAAACGTGAGCTGACGCGACGTAACGACTGACGAACGTGACTATTAGACGGTTGATGAGACGATGGCGATGTGACGATGGTACGAAAACTGAAGGTGCGCCACCCAAACGGCAGTGGTGCACTGGCCGAACGGTGGCGTACCCCCCCAAAGGGTGGCGCACACCACCCAAGGGGCAGCACCTGTTGCACTACGGTAGTGCACGCTCCCTGAGCCTACCACACGCGCAAGCCTACTGCATACAGGTAGTACCTGTTGCGTGCGCTGGCGTGCGTACAGTACATGTGGAGCCTCGTGCCCCACATGGAGGGGACACGCGCCCATGCTGGCTGCACGTGCGCCCCGTTTAAATCTCAAAGCTTTGACCAAATAGGTAATGACACCATATTTTTAAGGCAAAGATGATGGTTGCCAACTCCAGGTTATGAGTAGGGTAGTTCCACTTATGAGGTTTCAACTGTTGAGATCCATAAACGACCATTCTACCATACTGCATCAAAACGCATCCTAAGCTAATATGAGATGCATCACAATATACCTGAAATCTTTCAGTGTTGTTAAGAAAGATCAACACCGGAGCAGAGGTAAGACGATATTTTAATTCCATCAAGCTTTCACCACATTCATAATTCCAGACAAACAGTACACTGTTTTGAGTTAGTCGGGCCAAATGAGCAGCAATCTTAGAGAATTTATCGATAAATCGCTGATAGTAACCTGCCAGGCCAAGGAAACTACGTACCTCGTCCACATTGGTGGGTGAATTCCAGTCGATCACTGTTTTAATCTTGGCTAGATCCACAAAAACTCCTTCACTCGAAATTACATGATCGAGGAAAGAAATTCAATCCAACCAGAAGGAGCATTTACTAAGTTTAGCATACAATTTATTCCAGTAAAGTGTCCCCAGCGCTTCAGACAAGTGGACCGCATGTTCCTCTAGGATTTTGGAGTAAACTAGGATTTCATGAATGAACATAATGATACAATGATCTAGTGCATGTTGAAAAACCCTGTTCATGAGATCCATGAAGGCAGCAAGGGCATTAGTTAGCCTGAACAATATCACTCTAAACTCGTATAAGTCATATCTACACTGAAAGGCAGTCTTCAAAATATCTTCTTCTTCGACTCTCAGTTAGTAATATCCTGATCTGAGGTTGATCTTAGAGAAGATTGTGGCTCCTTACAATTGGTCAAAAAGGTCGTCGATTCAAGGTAAGGAGTACTTGCTTTTTACTATTATTTGGTTGAGTTCTCAGTAGTCCACACATAATCTGAGGGAGCCATCTTTCTTTTTCATGAATAATACAAGAACGCCCCAAGGAGAATGATTAAGGCAGACAAGGGTTGGAATGTAATAAATCTAGAGACCAAAGAATTAGGGCTTCACTCCGAAGCCAACTGGAGATGGATGTAGACCATGACGTTATCAGCAATAACAAACTCCTTGGTCCTTTATTTCACAACATAACAAATTTATAACTTGTATTACTAATTACAATCTTACATTTAATATCCCTATGCAAATCAGGAATTGGTTAGGTGATTGGATATGGTTGGTTATGAAGGATAAGAATCATTATAAATGACTATAAAGAAAAATAGGTGTATCAGTAAACATTAATGAAAAAACCTTGAAAGACATGGTTCATCAATGGACTAGATAGCATAACTATCATAAGCAAAAGTAATGGTAGCAAATGCCTAAGCCCAAATGTCTTCTACTGGTTCGAAAGTGCATATAAACAAGTCCTCAAACTATAACTTGAACTACCTTTTGGAACATATTGTCACATTGTTAAAAAGAAACGATTGGGAACATATTAACATTGTCCAAGAACTAGACACTTATTCCTCAACAATGAGAGAAGGTTCTTATTTCTTCAAACTCTTAGAATATTATAGTAATTATCTGATTACATAAGAGGACTCTTCCAAGACCCACTTACTTGGGGGTTTTCTTCCACTTAGGAGAATTTTCTCTCACCAAAGTTTGTTCTTCCATTTGAGGGATTTTCTTCTCACTTTGGGGAATCTTCCTCTTTTAAAATTCATTTCCCAACTCGAGGGAAATTAATTGTCTTTCCCAAAAATTTATTCACTTGCTCCTAGTAGGTAATCTCTTTGGTAGTATTTAAGCTCTCTATGGTTTCCTATAATATGATAGATCAAGGTTGTTGCTTATATTCTTGACATAATAGAGAGTTTAGATGTCTGGACCATTCTTTCATGTTAGAGAGTTTTGACGCAACCTATTTACTTGATTTACTTATCACATGTATATTATTCGAGTTTTCATCATAGAGGATATTCTCCCAAATTGAGAAAGCTTTTAGCCCCCTATTTTCCCTACTTGTGTTTTTGCAAATACTTAGGTTCTTAATGCTTCAATATTGCTATCTTTAGCAATAACCACTACTGGGGACATTTTGATCAGTTGGTAATTTACCTCCAATTGATTCTTTATGAGAATGAAGAGCCTTTGTTAAATTTGCTAGAGACCAATAAGGAAAGAAATATTAAAACAAGTAGACTCAAAAGAAAGCATTTTGGGAGACCAAATAATTATTTGGTACTTTTATAAAATATAGAATATCTTGTGAATATTCTTTAGGAAGAACGAATACCCTAACCATTCCAAATCCTTACTGAGATGTCATATAGGAGTTTTAATGCTACTTCAAAAACTCTTAAACATTAAATCATCATATGTTTGATGGACAGAAAACTTATGTATTAGATGATGAGAGTATACCTAATTAGAACTCTTCTTTTTGAAAGTCCTTATCCCTCCTAAATTAAATTTTCATGGGAGATGATGATATCCTAAGAACATGTTTTAACCACAAACCATTAATAATATAATAATAGCTCAGAATGTAATTCCTTTATGCCAAAAGGTAATGCAAAAATGATGCAATACACCTAGATAAACTTTCAAAGTAAACATTATTCAGAGTGGCTTAGCAGAAGTGTGGTATGGATCCACAAACCACTACACATGAAAGATTTCTCTCTAAACCATCTAAGAATCACTATAAGTGAACTAGGCATAATTGAAACCTTATGATCAACCCTACTTTACTATAGACTGGCTCCAATACGAGAGCATCTGATCTCCCTACTCTCTCATCTAGAAAAAACCTTAAATTTTCTCAACCATTGATAGAGGTATGCTCAGTGAAGATGATAAGAATTAACCCAACCAAACCTTCATTAGCCATTAGTTTTGATGATATGTTCTAATAACAAAACCATTAGTGTGAATAAACCTCGCATATTGTTTGCTTATTCTTAAATTGGAATATAAAATTTATACATTATACAAATATATCAAGATGGATCTTCAAAGTAGGCACTCTCAAATTAAAATTTAAACACATAAAGAGATGTTTTTCAAGTCAACAAAGACTAAATGAGAATAAAATAAACCCACGAGTCATATCTTAGTGTCATATCTAAGAATAATCACTTGCAACATTAGGAAGCAAAAGGTGGAATACTTAACCATAAAAGGAATGGAATAGGCAGATAATATAATATATTTTAGCTAGGCCATTATATGATCCCTCTATCAAAGACTCTTAATAACTTTCAATAAGAAGTAGGAGCTTCATAATCACTTACTTAAAAGGACTTTAAGAAAAATCCGATCAAGTACTAAGGTGCCTTAGGAATCATTCAAACCTTGATGTGGTAGAAGTACAATTTAACTCAACTTAGAGTAACTTAGTTAAGCATAAGACGCATTGAGTAAAGAGGAAGAAGTTTCGGTACTAAAATATTTTCAAAATTTCTACAGGCAATTTTTGGAAATCAGATAACAAATGAACCTTCTACCAAATGAATTCTTAATGATTGTTAACAATAGCCATCTATTCCATAACTCACTATGTATATTCTAAAGGAGTTTATAAATAAGTTGATCAAGTATTGAGGTATATTAGGAATCAATCAGTCTTTGATTGATTGATTGATTGATTTAGAAGAACAATATGATGTAGTTAAGGGATAATTCATATAGATATCAAGTCATCGGAATAAAAGAGAAAAAGTCTTGAAAACTATAACACCTTACAAAATTCACAAGCTAGGATTTGAAAGTTATCAAATCCCAAGTTCTTAGGAATGACGCGAATGTTTCAATATTAATACATTTTCTTAAATCCTATATGTGGTATATTCCAAGTAATCACATATTAAGTTCTTAAAAGTTAAAAAATAATAATTTAATTCAGACATGTGAAATTGGGGAACGTTAGTGAACTTCGAATATCACTGAAGCCCTAGATGACATTCTTTTTAGCTAGAGTAAATGTCCAAAAAAAAACTTTGAATTCATAAGACAAGCTCTTAGCAACTGTACCTTATTTATAGGAGTTAAAAAAGAATTGAATACGAACTAAAGAGATCCCACCAATAAAAACATTATAACAAAACCATTAGGTTAAAGAGGAAACTTGAAAACCAGTAAGGATGTCTTTAAACCATCTGGTCACTACAAATTTGGAGGACCAAATTTATTTTAAAGGGGGGGAGATTGTAACAACCCGGCCTGAGAAAAATAAAATCCAACCCATCTACTTCTTAGAAGCAGGAAAAGCCAAAACGAGATCGTTTTTGGAAACCCCAAAAATAATGCCATTTTGATATGAAGAAGAAAAAAGAGAAGGAGGTGAAAATGACATTGCTTTGCGAGCATCAAAATGACGCATTTTGGTGATAGAAAAAGAAAGAAAAAAGAAGAAAGGGGGACTTGTAGAGGTGAACATGCCTTTATAAAAAGAAGAGGTGTATACTCCTATGAAACTCATTGGAGAAAGAGGAGGCGAGGGGTGAAGGAGCCTTCTTGTTCCCACTTATTAAAGGGAAGAAGAAGAAAATCAGAAAGGAGAGAGAGACAAAGCCAAAAGAGTAGAGAGAGAGAGTAGATCACGAAGAGAGAGAAAATAACTTAGGGAGAGAGAGAGAGATAGGGTGGGTCCGGTGCGTGCAACAATTGGATCTGTGTCACCGACGGTCGCATGAATACAAAAAGAAAAAATAAAAAAATGAAGGGACGCGGCGTGTGGCCAAGAAAGAAGGAGACCCACAGCAGATCTATCTAGAGAAGAAGACTTGCGCGTAGTGGCCGACTGTGCAATTCCGTGGGTCTATGGTGTTTTGCAGTGTGATTCCACCATACCTGTACTAGATCTAAATGAATGAGGCATTCTATGGTGGTTACTAATCGAGTCGCAGCAGCGAATGATGGTTCTGATAATGGTGCACGGTGGTCCGATGGCAGTCTTGCGGTGGTGGGTGGTGAACCATAAGTGTGTTGGCGCGTGGCAATCCAAGTGCATGGGATCATGTGTCTACAGTAATAACTTGATCCACTTTTATATCCTAATTATTTTCGAAAGTGTTTGTCATTTAACACACGTGTTTTCTTGTTGTAAACAAAGGAATCATCTAAAGAATGCTTAATTTAGAGAAAACGGTAGACTTGAACCAATAAGGATTCTAACACTTTCCTATTCAACTGCAAATAAGGGATTGGGTTAGTCTCATTCAGAGGCCCCCCATGTTTTTATGAAACTTTATTTTCTGTTAAAATGAATTATTTACAGACTTTGCAAACTATTTAAGTTTTCTAACGCGAGTTATGCGATCTTATCATATGTGTGTGTATGTAATTGTATATGATTGAAGACCTACATGATGTTGTGTATGATGTATGTTTATGTATTCATATTGTTATTTGTATATATATACAGATTTTATGCATGTTAGTTATCGAGTTGTAGGTGTGTGTGATACATATATATTTATTTGAGTTGACAATTATGCATATAAAGTGTATATGTTGTGCTTATTATGTAGGCATGTTGATGTATAACATGTATGATATATAAATAGGTACATGCTTAAGTAGGTCATATAGTGATGAACCTGGTAAGTAAAAGAATAAGATAAGAATCTTTAAAAGATGAGAAAATCCGTTTAAACGGTATCACTGAGGGGTGGGTATGTGTGTAGCCTTTTGGCGTGTGACAATGGTGAACCATACCCATGGATACGACTTTAGCAAGATATGGCGAAGCAATAAGGACTGTGAACTGTATCCTGTATACTGCAAACTATGAACTATGAACTAAATTATAACATATTCACATAGTAAAAGAGATCCTTACTACTCTTGCTGATGCTAGGAAAAATGACATCGCGGTGAAACTATTTTTAATAGGATATAAACTGATAGGAAGGAATAGAAAATCATGAGTTAGTTTACAATACCGAAATACTGAATTAAAATATCTACTAAACTACTTACTACTTATATTATGATACCGAATACTAAATTATGCTATTTATGGAATTATTTATGTCCTGAGTTGTAATAGTAAAATAAGAAATTCTAAACGTTTACTGAATAAATTGATTTAGAAGATTTGGTGATTGAGTGTGTGCATATCTTTGTTATGGGAACTGCCCCTTTTCGTTACCGAGTCTGTGAAGCTCACCCCAATTCACACCCCTAATGCAGATTAGTCCAGATCAATAGCAAGTTCAAGGTTAAAGGGAAAACTTTGAAGAACCTTTAGTGACAGTGAAAGTTCATCTTGAAAAGTCAGTTTAATTATATTATAGCGATGTAATGTAAAGAATTTTTTAAGCCTCATGACTTGTAATTCCATATAGGAGATGATTCAGTCTTAAGTTTTCGCTTATTGTTGTGTAAATTTATCAGGTTATGTGGGTGAAATAACACTCTTTTATCAACAAAGAAAGCAAGTTCTTACACTGGGAGTCAAAATGATCCTCCCCATGCCCTCCTGCGTTATCTTATAAGTCTTTAGCACTACAACATGATTTGTTATATGAGGAGGGTTAGGATCAGCTCCATGCAAATGGAGGGCTAGGATCGATTGGAAAATTTCCTTAAAAATTTGTTTCTAACCGAACAACTCCCTCATTCCTTCTACTAGCAAACAAACAGAAAGAAATTCGACAAGTTGAGAGCGATTAAAAGTTTTAGTTGTGAGGACGATTAGGAAAATATAATTGGTGTGCTCTCCGGTGAGGTTGCACATAGGCACTAGTTTTCTACTTGAGGGAAGTCTTCCATTCTCCTAAAATATGTTTTCTTTTTCTCCTTAGACATATAGATATGAATAAAGTTAAATTTAAAAACACACATATAGAAAATCATACGAAATTTTTAAAAGATATGAAAATTTAAATACAGTAATCTGGATAGATTTAGTGGTGTTACAGGTTACCATTTACTTTAAAAAAGTAAATACACACGCGCCTAATTGTCAATAAACAAAGTAAAATGCATGCTAACTTTTTCAAAACAATTACTTATCACAAACAAATTTATGAAACACACTTGCAAGTATCAATTACACTACCACTGTTCTAACCACAACTGTGGCACGGTTTCGTACTAAATCTAAAGATTTAGCCCCAATTCGAATTTACCTAAACAAATATACAAACAATCATTAGCAGAATCCTATTATTGAAAATCAAAACTAGGAAAACTAACATTTACTGAATATCGTTTTTGAATTTGTTTCGCTCACCAAGCTATGAAAACCACGTAAACAACCTACAAAACATATCTCACCTCGAGTTATTGAATGAATTGAGATCCAAATAAAAAATGCACATCTAAAACTAATTTCATACATTTTTTCCCAAACCTAGACTAATTCTAACATTTAAACTTAATTAAAAACATAGATATACATTTAATTAGTATTAAAAAAACCTAAAAAATACAAATATACAAACTTATTATGGGTTGGAGGTTCGAATTTTCTGAATTGCCCCTATAGTTCACTGCATCTCAGCTGAAATAGTCTTGTTTGATACCTGTAAGAAAAAACTAGTTAGGATTGGTCGGCTCAAGTGAAAAAACCCAAGGAAGAAACCATTACCTCATTCCATGGCAAAGGAGGCTCGGGTTATGGATCTCCACGTGTTCAGCACAACCCGCGACACGTCCGATTTGGATTTCCCCATCCCCAACACCCACACACACTCCTCCATCGACATTAGCATCAGCCGCATGTTTGAGGTATCAAACCTTCCTTTCTCACCTCCCTCACCTCCCTCACACCTCACATTCCTCTCTCGCATATGCATACAGGGTCGAAGCTGCACGCCCTCTCCCTCACTCGGACCCCACACATGAAACTACATATCTTACAGTTTTTTGCAGATCCACTCCCTCTCTCGCACCCACAGTTGAAGTCATAGATCTATTATGCTTCCTTCACTCATACGCGGTGGCGGCACACATGCAGTCTTCCTTTCCCAATAGAGATTGCCACCGTGTGATCTCTTTCTCTCTCTCTGGTTGAGATCATTACCAAAGATCTCAACCCCTCACTCATCGAGTTGAGATAGCCTTCATTGATCTCTCCGCTTTCTTTTTCCCCGCGGCGTACTCATATCAGAAATGAGATAAGAAATAGTAAGCCTTCCTTAAATCCGCTTCCCTTTGGCTATTGGATATCCATGGTGAGATTTGGGCCGTCAAATTTCCCAAGGGTAATGTCATCTTTTCACCTCTGAAAATGAATATTGGCCATCCGATTCTGGTCCCTTAAATAGTGACCATTCGGGCAAGGGTTTCATTAAGGGTATTTTGGTCTTTTCGTATTTGCAAAATCTAGACCATTGGATCAGATCACCGCATGATTTGGACCGTATGTTCAAATTTATAATGAGACTCAATCTGAGTCGTTCACCACATTTGGGCAAGAATCCATTAGGACCATCGGATCAGTCATGGGCAGAAGTGGATCTCATCCGTTCAATCGACGACATGTGATGGAATCAAAGGCATTCATTCAAATTCTAGGCGGGAGTAAATCTCAACCATAGGATCAGGTAAGGCGGGAACTAACCAGAGTCATCTGATCCCCTTCACGCAGAGTGCCACACAAGCAACCTTCACACAGATCGCCATATTAGCTGTTCTCACGCGAATCACCACATCAACAACCCTCATATGAATCGCCACATTAGTGGCCCCCTCCACATGCGCGTGCCATATGGCCAAGCGTGCTAGCATCTCTTCCACACTTCCAATGCCCATTAGGGTTGGACACTTCACGTGCTAACGTGGCCTGCTTCCCAAAAATTATAGAAAGCTCAAGCTTTTTGAAAATTCTTGAATTTAGGTACCTAAACCCTCTTTTCATGCCGAAAAGGACCCCAAATGTTCTAATTTTGCTCGTTTAAATACCTAAACAATTTTTTAAATATTTTTAAAGGTTTAAATTTCATTTTAAGATTTTCATCAGGTTTATTTCTTGATATTTTTTCTAAAGAAAACCCCATATTAATTAAAATTTTTCATCTTAATATAATTTTATTAATGTATTTTAATATTTCTTTATCCTCTTTGATTTATTTTTTATTTTTTCTAAATTTTGTTTTGGATTTTAATAAATGAAAGTGGGACTCAAAAATGCGGGATATTACATCTAACAACCATGCAGTAAAGCTTTCTACAATTGCATCATTATGAGAATAGAAATATTTTAACCACCAAAATGTAAACTTTCCCATTGGGTCGGCCATTAAATTCTTACACCGTCACCTATTATAAATAAATTACTAAGTTTTTCCATTGATTTTGTTTCACCAGTAGGGCATATATACCAACAATTGCTAGTGATAGGCTCTAGAAGCATTATAAGCCAACAGCAAGAACTAGATAGTTGATGTTAAAAAGCAAGAAAGATAAATGTCGTACACAGTAAAAAAAGAAAAGAAAAGGATGAATCCAGAGTAATGAATTTGAATCTTCTGTCTCAATTAAATGCTCACCACATGCATTAGATAGATCTACATTCATACTCACAGATAAAGTGGAATTTATAAGTAATGTAGGAACTAGGATTACCTATTACATTAAGTTAGAGCAAGTTCAATTGTAGAAGGATTATCAACTACAATTATTTACTAGGTTTAACCATGTAAAGGTGTACCATATTCGTCACTTGGGATATTTCTGAACTGAACATATTCTTTTTGTTTCTTTTTATATAGCCATTTATTCTTGAATTAAACATAACATGAAGTTAGGGATAAGTACATTCATAAATCCAAATTCCCATTGAAATTTCTCCTAAAATATGAATCACAGTTGACATCAGCAAAGGACATAGGGATCTAACAATTCAAGGAAATTTCTTCAAGCACGAAACAGGAAATACATGTACCTAAAGAGAAACAAAGTAGTTAACTATTAACTTGACATAGCAAATGATATATAGAGTGAGGTCAACATTAAGTTGTGACTCATATTCCAAGAAATCTACCATTCACAAATTGTTCCATAAAAGGGAAAGGTATTTTAGAGCATTCCTTGTACTTTAACATTTCTTCTTAATCCATTATATAAAGAAAAAATTCCTAGTTGTATGATCAGACAAAACTTTCTAGTGGCTCTTTAGATGATGCGAGAGGATATGAGGAGGATCATTTTAACTCCTGAAACCTCAACCAACATATGCAATCAAAAGATTTAACCACCTAAATCCCCCTCTCTACTTGAATCCACACCCACCTATATGGTACGTAAAAGTAAGATAATAGGGAAATAAAAGAAGAAGGAAAGACTCCATGGCTTACCCGATAAGTCGATCCCAACTCATCGACTCAATAAGACTTCCCAAAGCTTCCTAACTTTAAAGAACTTGAAGAACACTCAAGAAATTAGCCACAACTAATTCTAAAGAAAGTAAAAGCTTAACTTTATTAATTTTCAAAGTTATTTCTACAACCTATGTACTTAGGCCTTTAAATAGGCTTTTACTAACTAGTTCTACTCATAATATGACTATATATTCCTATCCAAACTCTTAGACTATAATTAATTAAAATACTTACGCTTAAAATATTAAAATAATTAAACTTTATCTAGATAGGATAATTAAAAAAATAAAATAATTAAAATAGTAAAACTCCTCCTTGTATCTGAATTTGAACTCCCTTTTGGACTTGGACTCCTTCTTGCTTTCAAATTCATCTTTCTTTTTTCTTTCTTGATTCTCGAGGAGTCTTAAATAAGATTCTTGCTGGACTTCACAACACTTGAAATAAGACTCTTCAAAAGGACTTCAGGTTGGACTAAACTCCCTTAGCAGAATACTTGATTGATCTTGGACTCCTTTTTCAAGTTGAGTTCTTTTCTCGTCTTTTTAGTTGATTATTCCTTAATTGAACTCTTTATTTTCCAACTTGTATTCTTTCATGGATAAAATAAATTCTTCTTGCTTTTGAACTTGTGATGAATGTGAGAGGGTGGTCTCTTTATGTGCATAGAATTCCTCTTTTTCTCTTCTTTCGTCTTTATAGTTTTTGAGTTTCACAAGGCCAAAGAGTTCTATAGCTAACAACTTCTCTAAAAGGACTTTTATTCTTTTTCTTTTTTGGCTTCAGGTTGATCTTGGTCCTCCTTTAAATTAGAATCAAAGAGGATAAGCCTCCTTATGCGGCCAACCCTCTTCTCCTTTGGGCTTTCTCGGCCATAGTAGGTTGAAGACAAGGTCAGACCGAGCCTTGGCTTTCTTCTTGGGTGGCGGCCAGGCCTCTTCTTGGTCCTCCAAGACTAATTTTGGGCTTAGGTCCCTTGACTTCTCATGATTTGGGCTCTCCAAACATTCTTGGGTTCCCTATTGGAAGCAATGCCCTTGGGACCTCGAGTTTTGGATCTTGGTCCCTAGGATCATTGGCCTTGGTCTTCATAAACCTCATCATTGGTTGGGTTGGAGTTCAAGAAGGTCCATCCCACTTGAATTCAAGCTCACGAGCTCATGGGAATCCTTCTGCAAGTAAGATTCCTTGTTCGCATGGGAGAAGGACTCGCAGGCACAAACATGCGCGACATGTGCGCGTGCACTAACAGTGCGCGAGATCTCCTTATATTTGGGCGGATTGCTAGCTATGCGTGTGCGTGCTGGTTGAGTCCCACTTACAGGTTTTCTCGCAAGTGGTTCTGTGGGTTTGTGGGTTGTTTACTTCTCACGAGTTTCCCACTTAATTTGGGAATCCTCTTCTAACATGGATTCAGAGCTCTTAGATATCATGTCATTGGATCTTGGCACTTTTTTAACCACATTAATCTTTGTATTCTTTTTTAGGCTTATTCTTTTACTTTAATGTTTTTTGCTTGAAT
>NW_019014688.1:185495-220373 GCF_000150535.2 Carica papaya
ATGCATATTGCATCAAGTGTCTCGTTAAGCTTTTTATCTCTGAGGGGTATCTGTTCCCCTTGCCCTTTGGGGTATCTGTTTCTCCCTCCCCTGTCTGGTCTGGAAAGACATAAGAGAACTGCTCCAAGTGGATGGCGGCGTGCCCTCTGACGAGAGTGGTATCGCACTATCTATAGGAGTCACTTGTGGCTAAGTAATGTTATGACTGTAGATAGATATTAGGACCACTATGGTTGGTATAGCCGTGGTCATATATCGTACCATGGTTTGGCCAGTCAGAAGTGGGCCTAAGCAAATTACCGTATCTATATCTAATTTAGTCATTCTACTGGGGTGGTTGAAAATCTGTATCTTCCCTCAGAGATTGAAGTTTGTAATGATTTCGCGAAGCATGACACGAAAAATCTATGAATTACATGATTTATTTGATTTTATCTATTATTTGGCATGATATATGTATATTTTATTTTTTGTGCTATCGTACTGTTTTGATATGAAAATAAATGGTTTTTCCCTAACGATGAGTTAGGTGAACAAGAAAGTTAAACGGTGAGATAAAATAATAAACTTTTGAAATCTTATGATGTTAATTTAATACTGTTTTCCTTACTAAGCATATGGAACTCACTCTTTTCATTCACCCCCAGATGAGGAAGAAAATGAGGAAGAAAATGAGGAACTACAATCAGACCTGTCCTTGGAAGTCTATGAGGATTTCGTAGATTCACAAGATGCATGTCTGTCCCGCACTCTGATGAATTCCAGTAGCATAGTGAAAGAAGTGGCCCTTATATTTTGTATTTTGTTGTCACTTCTGGCCTTAGTTTACGTATGTATTTGAAACATTATATATATATATATCTGTAAGGAATTTGTTAAGGTTTGATTCCGTTGCATAAATATTATCATGCACTCATTATTCTGAATATATATCTGACACCCATTTGCCTTAATTGGCACCTGAGATGTCACAAATAAACAAATACCTATTTTAATAAAATAAAACATGATAAAAATTAAAGTGCAAAAATATTAATAATTTAAAGTATAGAAAAATTAATTACCAATAGAAATTTTAAATGGTCGTTAGGCCCAAATTAATAGAGTTTTGGCCATACACTAAAGTGCAAAAATTCGAGGTTTATATATAACTTGTGAAATGTGCTGAAATCATGTTAATTAGTGGGTTGGACTTTTAGGCCAGAAATAAACAAGGAATGTAAAGGTAAATAATTTAAATGGAGAAATATAAATTTTTAAGTGGGATTTAGTAGAATATTGAGAAACCTAAAAAGGAGAAACGGTATATAAGAATTAAATATTAAATTTAGGGATTATTCGTGAGTTAAAGAAGAACTGTCAATATAGTAGGAAATCACTACGTATAATGGAGGTCGTATATGTATAATTATTGGAAATACTATTAGAATATGTCGTGTCAAATTAAATGAATAATTAAGTGTATCAAGAAAATATAATAGAAATGTTTGACGAATTTACACGAGTGTAATTTAATATAACATAAATATAGATGTTGAGTATGTCATAGAGCTAATACTTAGAGGAGAGGTATGTGAATAAGGGACTACAATTAAATAATTAAAACAAAGAAAAATGATACATGACAAAGACATTTTGTCATAAAAGAAATTTAAGTAAAGGAGAAATTCAAATTAAGGTGTGAAATATGATTGTAATGAGATAAAAGAAGATAAAGTAACAGTCAGATTTATTGTGATGTGTTTAAAAGGGTGGACTGTTTAATTATCTATCAAGGAGAGTCGTGTGCATGTGACACCAGGATTCGGTCGAATGAGGTGTGGTGAAACTCTATCATGTGGACAATGAGGTTATGTGCATTGTGCCAACTATGTGATCTGGTATAGATGCGAATGCTATAATTGTGTCTTCGGAGGGATTGGTGTGCGTGTGGCCTATGTTGGTCAAGTAGTGAATCCCGTTTGGAGAACATATGCTATACAATATTATACAGTGGCCATAGAGGGGTGTGTGTGGCCACGGGTTCGGTTGATTGTAAAAACCTCATCTAGTGGACATATTTTATTTTTTTATTGTTATTGGTACTATGTCCACGTAGATAATAGAGATTCGTATTCCTCTCCTTTGATAGTAATTAAATAGGCACTGTACGATAAAGGATTTGTATATTTGAAATTAAATGTTAATTGTGTTATTATAGTGATTATGTCAATTAACCATTTCATGCTAGGCATGTTGAAAAGTACTATCATTGTTTAGTTCAACTGTGGGAGTTAAAATAACGAGGAACTGGTGAATGCAGTACCAAATTATCCATGGTAGGTTGTGAGAATAAAAAGAAATTAATAAGGTCCAAGGATTAGATGAAAAGAGGGTGAGAAAAATTACTATGGGAATATCAATGAACTTGTGAAATCTGAGTATTCTAAATCTTTTAATATTGTGGGAAGAAGTTAAGGGTTTTACATGTACTAACCTTGTTTTTATTAGTTTGGCTATTAAATTTTTCTTGCTGAGCACGTGTAACTCATTCCTCTTCATTGTTCAGAATAAATAAACCAATAGCAAGTTCGAGACCTATTGGAAGAGTTCAAGACACTTAAAGTGTGTACGACTGCAGGTAACTTTTATGAACCCAGAATTAATTTTTTGAACATTGAAACATTATCTTATACATCAAAATTAAGGGCATGTCATGTAGTTTGTCTATTTCCTCTAATTATGTTATAGTTGGATGATATGAGAATTTAGACACATTTGTTCTTTCATATACCTATATATATATAATCTTGTGGATTTGGCATAACACCTATAAATGAATGTTATAAATAAATATATGGATCCGATTTGGAGTACAAGTTGTTACAGTTGGTATCGAAGCAAACGATCTTAATATCGCTCTTGCAAATGAGGCTTAAGAAATTCTCTAAGTAGAACAAAAAAAATTGATTTTATTAACATCTAAGACAAGGTATTTGTAAATGGAGGAATAGGTAAGGATGAGAAGAGGAAGAAAGAAATGTAGGGCTCTGGGAGGGCCCAGATCAACAAAACCCTGCCCCAACTCAATAAGGCCTGCTTTCAACTTAACAAGGGCCACTCCCAAGTAAACAAGGCCTGCTTCCAACTCACCTAGCTCAACAAGTCTTGCCCCAAGTTTGTCAAAGGGCGCCCTATCCCACAAGGCCCCGATCAAGATGACTTTAACAAATTATGCAGAATTATTGAGAGCCTGGCTGCAATGATTCAATAGAGAGATGCAACTTAAACCTCCCTAATTTTAGTACCAAAAATGTAGATCATGCTAGTATTGACAATAGCAACATCGAGAAATGGAAATATTTGGGTCCTCCAACATTATTAGATAGATCCAATCCTCTAGTAGCAGAAGACTAAATTAAGGAGATTGGGAAACTCTTCGATGTGATAGGGGTTACCATAGAATAAAAGGTATAACTAGCCACTTTTGTGTTAAAAGGTGTATTTGAATGTTGGTGGAATTTGAAGAAGGGAGCTCCAATCCCTCCCATTACTTTGGAAACCTTCTTGGAGGCGTTTAATGCTAAGTATTTTTCTGATTTCGTCAGGCAAAACAAAAAGAGATAGAATTTTAGAACTTCATCAAAATAAACTTTCAGGGGTAGAAAATACAAAGAAATTTATAAAACTTGGCCACTTTATGCTTGATGTAATGATGAATGAACTAACAATGGCCAGAAGATTCGAGAAAGGACTAATGCTTGAACTTTATCATCAGGTGGCTATATTCACCTTGCCAACTTACAAAAGTGTGTTGCACAAAGACCAACTGGTTGAGGCACTAAATAGAGAACATATGGAAAGCTTTTAAGGGATTTTTCAAATAATAAGATACCACTACCAGCATCTAGCCAACTAGACAAGAGATAAAAGGTAGTCTAGATCCCAACACTGAGGATTGCAACTACTACGAATACGTAAATCTACGTAACATGTGGTAGGAACCACGATGACCAACCCTGTAATTTTATCAGTCGTAGTTGTTATAGGTGCGACAATACTCAGTATCTAGTTCGTGACTACCTAGAGTTCAAGGAGCAAGACAAACCAATGGTACAGAGGAAAGTGTTCACCATTTTTTCTCAGGATGCCTAGAACACACCAGAGGTGATCCAAGGTATGTTTTCTATCTCTGAACACCATGCTAAAGTTTTAATTGATATAGGGTGTGACATCCCAGTACTAATTACAGTATAAGGGTGTCAGATATCGATACAGAATACGAGTGCATTTTCATAAAATATATGCAGCAAAAATTTTCAATACAAAATTCCTTATAAAATATATGAGTTCACAATTATATATACAACTGAGACCAGAAGTGGTAACAAAATACAAAAGGAATGCCACTTCTTCCATTATATAAATGGACTCATTAGAGTACAGAATAAGACATGTTCTCATCAATGATCATGGATCTACAGGATCCAGGCAAGCTTCAAGAGGTAACTCGGCGGATAACTCATCGCAAACATCCTCTTCGATGTCATCTGGGAGTGCCCAGCATTGAAAGGGTGATTCTATGAAACTCAGTAGAGCATACAGTATTAAATTGACATGACTAAGAATTTTATAAAAGTATAAGTATTTTAAGAAATACCTTTCTTCACTTACCACTGCAATGATCCATAAGAGTAGGATAGATGTAAGAAAAATATTTATTTAGAAATATCAAGATCGTCAGGTCAATTAATAATACAAATAGCACACTAAGAGAAGATCAAACAAATGAATATAGTCACTGTTATTAAGTCTTTTACCATACTTTACATGAAGCCCATTATAGCTTTTTATCTACTTGCTAATATGGACTCTCAACTACCACTGTGATGACACTATCGACAATTTACAACTTGCTCAACCACAGTAGATTTGTGGCTCGCTACACCAGAGCTGATTTGCAGCTCGCCACACCATAGTTGATTTGGGGCTTGCCACGCCATGGCATAATCTATGACCACGGTCGTGCCAACTACTGTGGTCCTAAAGACTATGACCACGACCGTACTTCACCACAGTGGTCTTAAGATTTCCTACACATTTTCACACCGTCATCCACAGGGAGTAGTCATCTCATGTCTTTCAAGACAGGGTGGGAACAAAAGAAGTAGATAAAATAGTCTAACGGATTAATTTATATTTCATGTATCCATTCATGTTTCATGCCATGTCAACAATTTCACGTAGTTCCTTCTCGTTTCAATTGCATTTCAATTATTGTTCATGAGATACCAATGTAAGCCTTTACACAATGCATGTATTTAAAACAGTGTTATAATTAATAACTCATCACACCCTCAAAATCATGTCGTAAGTCATACAATAAAATCAATATTCACTTTTTATTTCTCTAAAAATGCCTCTTAGAATGTGCAAGAAAATATTGAATCCCTCACCAATTACCGATGGCTCTTTGTAAGCTAGCTCCTTCCTTTCTTCTCTTTCCCTTCTTTCTCTCTTTAACTCTTTCTCTCTAGAATTTTGGTCTTGAGGGTGAAAATGGGTGAGGAAAAAGGGTGGAAAAGTTCCTTTTTTTATAAAAAAAAGAAGAGAATCGTTGGATTTATGACAAATGTCCTAACTTCGTGATGAGAGAAAAATGATGACATCATCTTTATGTCATCCACATCAGTCGGCCAAGGAGGAGGCACAAATCCCAAGAGGGTGACATACGTGGCTCGAGGTACCGCATATGCAGGCTACTCTACGCACTCAGATAGTGCGTTGACGCGCGTGTAGGGTGAGGTCCGCATGCACGTAGGCCATCCTGTGCGGGATCTGCATGCTAGGCAGGTGTTGAGCAGCACGCTTGACGTGCACATCTGTGTGCAGATTGGGTGCGGCACGGGTGCCCTGGCCAATGGGATGTATGCCTGCACACACGTCCATTTAGTCAGGCGCTCGTGCGCATGGGCCCACGGTGCATTGGCTGGCTTTCCCACGGCATCTACCTCTCCTTAATTCCCTTTTTCTTTTTTAGAACTTTTTTTTAAAAAATAAATTAAAATAATATGATGATAAAATTTTTGATAATATTTCAAAAATAAGGAAAAATAACATAAATTCAAAATAAGATAAAATAAAATAATATTACACCACAGAAGTTTAATGAGCCCGAATAAAATGGAGTCCTAATACCACATGAAGTGCGAAGGTGCAGGGTGCTACATTCCCCTAACTTTTAAAAAATTTTGTCCTCCAAAATTTTTGTGAACAGGTGTTGAAATTTCTTCCACATTTCATTCTCCAACTCCCACATAACCTCCTTCAGGGTGTGGTGTTGCCATTGAACTTTTACCATCGGAATTCTCTTGTTGGGCAGCACCTTGTCAGTCCGTCCTAGTATCTTTATCAAGTACTTTGTGTATGCCAAGTTAGAGCTGATAGGAGTTTCTTAAATTGTGACAATTTCATAAGGGTTAGGGTGGTACCTTTTCAACATGGAGACATGGAAGATGCCATACACACTGGCAAACTCTCAAGGTCGAGTAAGACGGTATGCCACAGAGTCAACACGCTCTAAGGCTCAGTTTTCCTTTTTTTCCAAACCTCATTGCTCCTTTGAAGGGAAAGACCTTAACAAATACCCAGTCGCCAACATCAAACTCCAAAGGTCTCCTGCGGTTATTGGTGTAACTCTTCTGGCGATTCTGGGCAATGAAAAGGTTTTCTAGATAAGATCTCCTTTATCTATAGTTTCCTTGATAAAGTCCATCTCTGTATATTGCTTGTTCCCAATCTCATTCCAATAGAGTAGGGGATCCGTATGGTCTACCATAAAGAGCCTTAAATAAAGCCATTCATCTATGCTAGAGTGAAAACTATTGTTGTAGGCAAACTCGTAAAGAGGGAGGTGTTTACACCAATTACTTCCAAAATCTAGAATACAGGCACGCAACATATCTTTGAGTGTCTAGATGGTATGCTCTAACTACCCATCAGTATGAGGATGATAGGTAGTATTGAAATGCAAGTTGGTGCCTAGGGCCTCTTAAATAGAGGATCTCTATCCGACACAATAGAGGAGGGTGCACTATGAAGTCGAACAATTTTGTCAACATACCAAAGACTAACTTACTTACAGGATCAGTGGTTTTGATGGTAAGAAAATGGGTTGTCTTGCTCAATCTATCCACAAAGAACCAAATTGCATTTGTGACATCCCAAATACTAATTAAAGCATAAGAATGCCATGTACAGAAACAGATACGAGTGCATATAAGATAAGTGTATGCAGCAGAATAAATTAATTACAATCCCTTAAAAAAATAATAATACAGTTCCATACAATATTGAGGTAGAAATAAAATTAATTACAAGCCTCTACAAAAGATGAACTCATTAGAGTGCGGGACAACTATGCACTCATAATAGTTCACGGATCCATGGGATCCTTGAAAGTTTTAAAGGGTAGATCAACAATCGGTTCCTCACTATCTTTCTCATATAGAAGGGGGCATAGAAAGGGGTGAGTTTCACGTACTCAGTAAGGAAAGTAGTCTTAAAATAACATCACTAAAATTTCAAAGGTAATTAAAACTAAAATAAAGTACCATCATTACTCACCTTTGGGAATTGTATCAGGGGTCTATTTATTAATTATGAAAATAATTTACTTTATTAAATAAAATATTAAATCCATCATATCATAGTCATATCATGTAAATCAAATCCATCATGCTAAAAGTAGAGAAAATCAAATAAATCATGACTTGCTATTTATTTCATTTTATCTTTTGTGGGAACTTGTTCAAACTTCAAGCTACTAAGGGAAATAATAATTTCTGACTACTCATGTAGAATGACCAATTCATTTCATATTATATCAGCAATTTGTAGTTTGCCAAAACAACAGCACATTTACGGCTTGCCAAGTTGTGACATGATTTATGACCACGGTCGTGCCAACCACAGTGGTCCTACATATAAACTATGGTCACGACTGTACTTCGCCAAAAGTGACCCTTTACAATCAAATCGTGTCACCACTCTCATCAGAAAGTACCTCGTCATCCATAAAGAGCGGTCGTCTAATGTCTTTTAAGACTAGATGAAGGAGAAATAAAAATCCCTCAGAAATAAAAAGCATAATAAAAAATTTTATGAATTATGCATGCCAATATCGATACATATTCTCATGCTTAAAATATAACATTATGCTCGTTAATTGATCGCCGTACAATCAATGTTTAGCACATGCAAATTAATTCTTTTAGTTAGACACACAATTAATCGGTTTATATACGTTCATATAAACATGCATTAACATGTAATAATTTATTCAGGCATACAAAATTTAGCATATAACCCATCAATTAAAATTTTATTAATTTAATCTAGAAATACTCCTTAGCATGTTAAAAGTAAATACCAAATTCCTTACTGCAACCTTGGAATTTCCTACGTCTTTATTTCTTTTATTTTTTTCCCATTCTCTCTCTAGCTCACACACACTCTCTCTCTCTGAAACTCTTTGGTGGATGGAAGAATGAAGTGAGAGTGATGAAGAAATGGTGAAGAGAGGTCCTTATTTATAGAAAATGGGGATTGTTAGATTTGTGCTAAGTGGCAAAATCTTGTGAAGAGCAAGGAAAGAAAAGGTGACTTGATGCGACGTGACGACTGACAGACGTGACTGACGGATAGACAACGTGACGACGACAATATGAAAATGGTGCAAAAACTGGAGGCACACCACCCAAACAACAGTGACATGCTGCCCAAATGACAGCAGTGCCTGCCACCCAAAGGCAATGCATGGTGCGCCCTGCCCGAGGCAGTGCCTGCAGCCCCATCCTACCGTGTATGCAGACCTACTATGCGTAGGCCTTCCGCGCGCAGGCCTACTGCGCACTGGCAGGGCTCATGTGGATGGGAGTTCTTCCTCATGGGTGTTACGCGGGGGATTTTTCTACCATTTTCTCCTCTATTTTTGCCTAAAACTTTTTTAAGTAATTATTTTTAAAATAAATTTTTAACAAATCAATGAAAATAAATTTTAATAATTATTTAAACCAAATAACTAATAAAATATGGAACTAAAAAATTAAATTTCATCCAGAAATTAAAACATTAAATTTTAAAGAGTTTAAATGGCCTTAGGGGCCCAAAAAATTAGGGGTTCGCAATATAAATTAAGCACGAAGGTTTTTAGGGTGTTATATTTTCCCCACCTTTAAAAAATTTGGTCCCCTAAATTTGTCATGAATAAATCAAGAAACTTCTCTCGTATTTCACTCTCTAGTTCTCATGTCACCTCTTTCGGAGTGTGATGCGGCCCTTGTACCTTCACCATCGAGATCTTTTTGTTGTGTAAAACTTTATCGATTCAATCAATTATTTATGTGGGGAGCTCCTCATAAGTCATGCCTGCTTGAACCTGCATTTCTTGGTAAAGAATGATGTGAGAAGAGTCAGTGTGGTACCTTTTAAGCATAGAGACATGAAAAACATCATGCAGACCTGCAAACTCTGGGGGTAGAGTGAGGCAATATACCATGGGTCTGACACATTACGTGATCTAAAAACGTCCCACATAAAAAGGAATCAACTTACCCTTCTTACCGAACTGCATTTTTTCCTTGTAAGGGAAGATCTTAAGGAAAACTTAATCATCAAAAACAAACTCTAGGGGCATCTACAGTTGCTGATGTAGCTTTTCTAGTGACTCTGAGTGGTGGCTAGGTTCCTTCGGATAATGGCAACTTTCTCAATAGTCTCTTGAATGTAACCTGGCCCCATGTGACGTTGGTTCCTAGCTTTGTTCCAGCAAGTTAGAGAATGATAAGGCCTTTTGTACATGGCTTCATATGAAGCCATGCCTATGCTGGAATGATAACTGTTATTATAAATAAATTCACACAAGGAAAGGTACTCATACCAGTTATGACCAAAGTTGAGGGCACAAGCACGCAACATATCTTCGAGCGTCTGGATCATACGTTCAGACTAGCCATCGGTCTGAGAATGACAGGCAGTGCTGAAGTACAATCCCAAACCAAGTGCTTCTTGAAAGCTGTCCTAGAAATGGGAGGTAAATCGAGGATCTCTGTCTGATATAATGGATAAGGGAACGTTGTGGAGTTGAACGATCTCCTAGACATACAGGCGAAATAACCTACCGATGGACTCTATGGTTCTGATTGGTAGAAAGTAGGCAATTTTGGTTAACCTATCAACAATTACCCATACTGCATTGCGACTGAAATAGGTTTTGGGTAAATTGGTGATACATTACATGGTCACATGCCCCAACTTCCATTCTAGAATGGGGAGACCCTGCAACAAACTACCGAGTCTCTAATGTTTAGCCTTAATTCAGTAGTAAGTAAGGCATCGGAAGACATAGTCAACAATGTCTTTCTTTATTCCAGGCCACCAATATTGATGCTTTAGGTCCTGATACATCTTGGTAGTCCTCGGGTAGATGGATAATTTAGAGGCTTGGGCAGCCTTAAGAACATCTATCCTGATAGCGGCAGGGGCTGAAATATGATCCCAAAATCTGCACAATCCATCATCTGTGAGCCTGAAATTAAGAAATTCATTAGAAGTAAACTTACTAAGATTTTTGGTTATCTCTTGGTAGAGGATTGAGCTTCCCAAATCCTCATGAAAAGATCGGGTAAAACTCGAATCTGGGTGAGGTAGGGGCCATTGCCATAATGGTTAAGGCGGAGTGCCTATATTGCATCAACTAGCTTCCAACTGGATGCCATTTTCTGGGCCAACAAAGTGGACTCCTTTCAGCTTAAAGCATCAATAACCACATTACCTCTATTGAGGTGGTAGATGATCTTGTAGTCGTAATCCTTTATGAGGTCAATCTAATGTCCCTATCTCATATTCAGTTCCCTCTCTAAAAATATATACTTCAAACTTTTATAGTCAGTATCGATTTTAAATGTTTGATCATGTAGATAATGGTACCATATCTTCAAGGCAAAGACTATGGGCGCCAACTCCAGGTCATGGGCGGGTTTTACACTCATGGGACTTCAATTATCTAGATCCATAAGCAACTACCCGACCGTGCTGTATCAAAACAAATCCCAAACTCACATGAGATTCATCACAATAAACTTGAAATCGTCTAGTATTGTTAGGAAGGATAAACACTGGAGCAGAGGTAAAATGATACTTCAATTATGCAAAACTTTTTCCACATTCGTAATCCCAAATAAAAGGTACAAATTTCTTATGGGTCAACAGAGTCACTGATAATAACCTGCCAAACCAAGGAAACTACGTTCCTCAATGACATTTGTTGATGGATTCCAATTTATCACAGTTTCAACCTTGGATGGATCCGCAAAAACTCCTTTGCTAGATATGACATGACCAAGGAAGGCGACTCAATCTAACCAAAAAAGAGTATTTGCTAAACCTTAGAATGCAAATGGTTCCAGTGGAGGGTTTTTAATACCCGAGACAAGTGAGCTACGTGTTCTTCATGGCTCTTAAAATACACCAAAATGTCATCAATAAACACAATGATGTATTAATTGAGTGCATGCTGAAAAACCCTATTCATAAGAGCCATGAAAGCAACAGGGGTATTAGCCCGTCCAAAAGGCCTAACCTTGAACTCATACTGATCGTATCAACATCGAAAGGCCGTCTTTGGGATGTCTTTGTCCTTCACATTTAATTGCTAGTACCCTGATCTAAGATCGATCTTTGAAAAAACTATAATACATTATAACTTATTGAAGAGATCATCAATATGAGGTCAAGGATATTTACTTTTCACCGTTACTCGATTGAGCTTTCTGTAATCTATACATAATTGGAGGGAACCATCCTTATTCTTCATGAATAACAGCAGGGCACCCCAAGGGGAATGACTAGGGCGAATAAATCTCTGTCGAAGGACCTCAAAGGACTGGTGTTTAAGTTCAGTGAGTTCAGTGCGACTCATATGATATGAGGCTTTGAGATAGGTTATGTTTCGGGAAGTAGGTCGATAAAAAATTCATCTCCCGTGGGGAGGTAGACTAGGTAGTTCCTCTAAAAAGACATCAGAAAAGTTACAGAAAATAGGAATGGTGTATACGACGGGATCGATATCCATATTCATGTTTATTTAAAAGTTAGAAAATAGTAAAACAAAATTCATAAGATTTTTATTTCATTCTTGGTGAACATAAAGTTACAATCTTATTCTCACAGTTAATGATTGCCTTATATGTCTCTAACCAAGCCATACTTAAGATTACATCGAATCCTAAAAAATATAAGAGTATAAGGTCTACTAATAGTTTTACTCTTGAAACTTTTATCTTATAATTTTTATATATACAATGGGCTTCTAAAAGACCTCTACAGGTAGTCTCTACTGCTAATACTTCATTTAAAGGTTCAGGTCTAATATCTAATTTATAGATAAAATAACAAGAACTAAAAGAGTGGGTAGCACCTGTATGAATCATAGCTCGAGTAGAAGTGTCATGGATAAAAAGTATACCCTGGATAATAGCAGGAGTAATAAGGGCACCGCGTTCATCAAAATGGTACACACGACCTTGGGCTACTGGTCTAGCAATGTCCTTCGGCCGTTGGGAGCAACCTTTCACAAAGTGTTGATTGCTTTCACACTTATAGCAAGCGTTGTTCAAACATCGACAAGGCTAATCACCATGCAAGCATCCACAATTCTGACATGGTTAGGTAAGTCGAGCAGGGTGTCTAGTAGGTAAAGGCAAAGGAAGGGCAACTCAGGGTCATTTATTAGGATGGCTACTAACTGGGCCAAACAGTCTTCTTCTTGGTTGTTGAAGTTGGTGTTATTGTTGTTGGGTACGAACTCGAGTAATACGTTGGTGCCGGGTTGAGATAAGATCTTCAGCTAACTGGGCATGTTCCAGCACCTCGACATACAAGCTGGGTCTCAACATCACGACCCGATTGTAGATATTAGCACGGAGACTCTTTAGAAACTTCCTAGCCTTACGACTCTCAGGGTGACCATTAGTGGTCACCATGCAAGCATCCACAATTCTGACATGGTTGGGTAAGTCGAGCAGGGTGTCTAGTAGGTAAAGGCAAAGGAAGGGCAACTCAGGGTCATTTATTAGGATGGCTACTAACTGGGCCAAACAGTCTTCTTCTTGGTTGTTGAAGTTGGTGTTATTGTTGTTGGGTACGAACTCGAGTAATACGTTGGTGCCGGGTTGAGATAAGATCTTCAGCTAACTGGGCATGTTTCAGCACCTCGACATACAAGCTGGGTCTCAACATCACGACCCGATTGTAGATATTGGCACGAAGACTCTTTAGAAACTTCCTAGCCTTACGACTCTCAGGGTGACCATTAGTGGTCACCATGCAAGCATCCACAATTCTGACATGGTTGGGTAAGTCGAGCAGGGTGTCTAGTAGGTAAAGGCAAAGGAAGGGCAACTCAGGGTCATTTATTAGGATGGCTACTAACTGGGCCAAACAGTCTTCTTCTTGGTTGTTGAAGTTGGTGTTGTTGTTGTTGGGTACGAACTCGAGTAATACGTTGGTGCCGGGTTGAGATAAGATCTTCAACTAACTGGGCATGTTCCAGCACCTCGACATACAAGCTGGGTCTCAACATCACGACCCGATTGTAGATATTGGCACGAAGACTCTTTAGAAACTTCCTAGCCTTACGACTCTCAGGGTGACCATTAGTGGGGCAAACTTAGATAGTTGGAGAAATCAGGCTGCATACTGGGCAACCATCAAATTTCTTTAGTGGAAGTCCTGAAATTCCTCCTCCCTCTCCCAGACATAGACAGGGTAGAAGTTTGAAAGAAAGCATCCATGAAAACCTCCCAAGTGGTGGGGGTAGGTAAGAATTCCTCCTTAAGCCACCACTAATGCTCAACTTCTCCAATTAACTTAAATGTTGCTTGGGGAACCTTTTATTCCTAGGTTAGGTCTAAGACAAAAAAAAACTTCTTATCTATAGGATCCAGACTTTAGCTACTAAGGGGTGAAGGCCTTCTTCAAAGTGGGGTAGGTTGAGTTTCCTAAACTCTGCTATGTTGTGGGAGATAGATTCTCGGCTGGGCGATAGTCAAGGGCACAGGGGTGTTGGCAATGATTTGTTCAGGTCTCTTGTTTCGCTCTACAGAAGGTCTTCCTCACGTCATTCCTATAAAAGAAAAAGAAGACATGAGTTGGTGGTCTAGGTTTTGAAGGATGACATATGCTAAGTATTGTAGAGTGGTTTTCCTAACTACAACCTCAGTTGTAAGGGATTATTCTGTATAACTGCTCTGATACCATTTGTAACATCCCAAATGCTAATAAAAGCATAAGGGTGTCAGATACAGAAACATAAATGAGTGCATATAAGATAAGTGTATGTAGCGGAATAAATTAATTACAATCCCTTATAGAAATAATAATAGAGTTCCATACAATATTGAGGCGAAAACAAAATTAATTACAAGTCTCTATAAAGATGGACTCATTTGAGTGCGGCACAACTATGCACTCATAACAGTTCATGGATCCACAGGATGCTCAAAAGTTTCAAGGGGTAAATCAACAATCAGTTCCTCACTATCTTCCTCATTTAAAGGGCGGCATGGAAAGGGGTGAGTTCCACATACTCAGTAAGGAAAGTAGTACTTGAATAACATCACTAAGATTTTAAAGGTAATTAAAACTGAAATAAAGGACCATCATTACTCACCATTGGGAATCATGCCAGGAGTCCATTTATAAATTATGAAAATAATTTACTTTATTAAAGAAAACATCAAATCCATCATGTAAAAGTAGAGAAAATCAAACAAATCATGATATGCTCTTTCTTTTATTTTATCCTTCATGCAAACTTGTTCTGACTTCCATCTACTGAGGGCAATATGAATTCCCGACTATCTATGTGGAATGACAAATTTATTTCATATTATATCAGCAATTTGTCGCTTGCCAAACCATGACACGATCTATAACCACGACCATGCCAACCACAGTGGTCCTATATGTAAATTATTGTCACAGTCGTACTTCGCCAAAGGTGACCTCAACAATCATATCGCATCATTACTCTCGCAAGAGGGTATGCAGTCATCCACAGGGAGCAGTCCTCTCACATCTTTTTAGATCAAATGGGGAGAAATAAAAATTCCTCAGGGATAAAAAGCCTAATGAAACATGCATGCCACTACCAATACATATTCTCATGCTTAAAATGTACCATTATGCTCATTACTTGATCGTCATATAATCAATGTTTATTATATACAAATTAATCCTTTTAGTTACACATGTAATTAATCGGTTTATATACGTTCATATAAACATGCCTTAACATGTAATAATTTATTCAAGCATATAAAATTAAGCAATCAACCAAACAATTAAAATTTCATTAATTTAATCTAGAAATATTCCTTAGCATGTTAAAAGTAAATACCAAATTCCTTACCAAAACTTTAGAGTTTCCTACGTCTTTTTTTCTTCTATTTCTTCCCCTTCTCTCTCTCTTTGGTGGATGGAAGAATGAAGTGGGAGTGGTGAAGAAATGATGAAGAGGGGTCCCTATTTATAGAAAATGGGGACTTTTAGATTTACACCAAGTGATGAAATCTTGTGAAGAGAGAGGAAAGTAAAAGTGACTTGATGCGATGTGACAACTGATGGACTTGATTCATGGATGGATGATGTTACGACGATGCAAAAACCAGAGGCACACCGCCCATTCGACGAGATTTTTTTTGTTGTTTTCTCCTCTATTTTTCCCTAAAAACTTTGTAATTAATTTTTTTGAAATAAAATTTTAACAAATCAATAAAAATAAATTTTAATAATTATTTAAACTAAATAACCAATATAATATAGAAACTCGAAAAGTAAATTGCATCTAGAAATTAAAACATGAAGGCTTAAAGAGTTTAAATGGCCTCGTGGGCCCAAATAATTAGGGCTTCACAATATAAATTAAGCACAAAGGTTTTCGGGATGTTACAGCACGCAATCATTATTAGTCATCAGTAGACCAATGATGAAGTCAATAATCACGTGTTCCCACTTCCACTTCAAAATGGGAAGGTTATGCAACAACCCACTGGGTCTCTGATATTCAGCCTTAACTCTCTAACAAGTGGGGCATTGAGAGACATAATTCACAATATCCCTCTTCATTCCTGGCCACCAGTAGTGATGCTTCAAATCATGGTACATCTTGGTGCTTCCTGGATGGATAGATAACTTGCATGCATGGGTTGTCAAAGAACATCTTCCCTAACTGTAGGAGGAAACCGAATATGGTTTTAGAACCGATATAGGCCATCGTCTGACATCATGTAATTAGTGAATTCATCTGAGGTGAACCTACTAAGGTTTTGCACGAGCTCAGGATCGGTAGACTAGGCTTCCCAAATCTTTATGAAAAAATCTGGTAGAGCTTGGATCTTGGCAAGGTAAAGAACCATTAACATAGTAGTTTAGACAAAGAGACTGCATTGATTTTATTAGTTTCCAACTGGATATCACCATCAGGGCCAACATGGCTAATTCCTTTTGACTTAGGGCATCAGCAGCTACATTACCTTTATCGGGGTGATAAAGGATTTTGCAGTCGTAATCCTTCAATAGATCAATCTAGCGCTTTTGCCTCATGTTTAATTTTTTTTGCGAGAATAGGTACTTCAGGTTCTTATGATCAGTGTAGATCTCAAAGGTTTGACCATAGAGGTACTGATGCCAAACTTTCAAGGCATACATAATGGCCACAAACTCGAGGTCATATGTGGGGTAGTTGCACTCATGGATTTTAAGCTGTTTGGAACCATATGCAACTACACGTCCATGTTACATAAGGACACAACCCAAACCAACATGGAAAGCATCACAAAATACTTGAAACCTTCATGTGTTATCGGGGAGGACCAACACTGGAGCAGTGCAGAGTCAACGCTTCAATTCCATAAAAGATTCTTCACATTCTTCGTCCCAATGGAAGACTACTCCCTTCTTAGTAAAGTGAGTCAAAGGGGTTGCAATCTTAGAAATACCTTCAATAAAATGCCAATAATAGCCAGCCATACCCAAGAAGCTATGAATCTCAACAATGTTGGTCGGCTAGCTCCACGTCACTACTGCCTCAACTTTAGAGGGATCAATAGAAACCCCATCATTAGAAATCTCATGACCAAGAAAAGATATTCAGTTTAACCAAAAAGAACACTTACTGAACTTGGTGTAAAGATGGTGTTCACGAAGTGTGATCATGAAGTAGGTCAGGTGATCGACATATTCCTCCGAGCTCTTTGAGTATACTAGGATATCATCAATGAAGATGATGGCGTATTGATCCAGTGCATGGCAAAAAACTTTATTCATCATAAATGTTGTGGGAGAATTAGTCAGATCAAAGGGCATAACCTTAAACTCAAATTAACCATACCTGCAGTGAAAGGCTGTCTTAGGAATGTCTTCTTCCTTCAATCTCAGCTGATGATAGTTGGATCAGAGATCAATCTTTAAAAACATAAAGGCACCCTGTAACTAGTCAGACAAATCATCTATGTGGGGTAGAGGGTACTTACTCTTTATGGTCACCTGATTGAGTTCATGATAGTCAATGCACATACAGAGGGATCCATCCTTCTGCTTGACAAACAAGACACGCGCACCCCAAGGGGAATGATTAGGGCAGATGAACCTCAGTCCCTGTAGTTCGAAAAGCTGGTGCTATAATTTTGCAAGTTCTGCACAACTCATGTGACATTGGGGTTTTGAAATTGGTTAGGTACTGGGAATTAAGTTAATCAAAAACTCTATCTGTTATTCAGGAGATAGGCCTGTTAGCTCCTCCATAAAAATGTCTGAGAAATTACATATAGTAGGGATCGAAGAAATTGTCAAGTCACAATCCATGTTCCTGTCCAACACAAAGCAACAAAATTATTTGAAAGAAAACAGTCTTCATTTATTTTACATAAATTTCACAAAATAAAATAAGTTTACTACCTAGGTGAATGTAGTTTTATAATTTTAGTCTCATAATCAATAATTACCGCATATTTTTTAACCAGTCCATACCTAAGATTACATCAAATCTTGAAAAGTCTAATAATATTAGATTTACAGTGAGTTCTTTCCCTGAGGCATTTACTTTGTAATTTTTATACACACAAAAATTTTCTAACAGTCTCTTAGAGGGTGTCTCTACAGCTAAATTATTTCCTACGGGTTCCAGCCTAAGGTCTAATTTACAAGCAAAATTACAAGGTACAAAAAAATGAGTGGTACCTATATCAATCAAAGCACGTGTGGTAGAATTATGATAAGAAAGCAAACCTTGAATGATAGTAGGAGTGATGGGGACATCGGGCTCATCCAGGTGGTAAAGACATCCCTGAGCAACTGGTCTGGCGAGGTCCTTGGGCCTCTATGGGCAATCCATCACCAAATGTTATGTACTCCAACACTTGTAACAGGAGTGGTTCAAATGTCGACAAGGCTAATCACCATGGTAGCGACCACAATGTCGGCAAGGGGGAGAAGTCCGAATAAGATCTCTACTAGGAAGGGAAAAAACAGAAGGGGCTGGAACAAGGCCAAGGTCTGGAAATCTCCTCTTTTGCTACTATTGCTACTAACCGTGAAAGTGGGTGATGCACTAGTTGCGAGCCGAGATAAAGTCTTCAGCCAACTGAGCATTCTCCAACACCTCACCATAAAAACTAGGCTTGGACATGGCAACCCGATCAAAAATATTTGGGTGAAGACCCTTCAAGAACTTTCAGGCCTTTCGAGCTTCGGTGGAGACCAACAGTGGAGCATACCTTGACGACTGAATAAATTTAGTTGTATACTGAATAACCGTTAGGCTCCCTTGTTAGAGTTCTATAAAATCCTCTTCCTTCTTATCTCGTACATAAGTTGGGAAGAAATTTTCATAGAAAGGGTCCATAAATATTTCTCAAGTGCTGGGAGTCGGCAGTAAATCCTTCTTCACTCGCAACCAGTGAGCCACTTCTCCAATAAACACGAAAGCAACTAAGGAAACCTTCTACTCTTCTGTAACATCTAGTACTATGAAGAGCTTCTCCATTTCTTAGGTCTATGCTTCAGCAACCATGTGATCGGGACTGCTGTCGGAGTGAGGAGGGTTGAGTCTCTTAAATTATGCGATGTGCTGGGAGATAGGACAGTCAAAGGGACAACACTCAGGAGGTGGGGGAGGCTGACCATTGTTGGTCTGATTGTGCACGACAACAGTTGTCAAGCCTTGAGTAGCTTGAAATAGCTCGATAAATTCGACCTTGGTCTGTGTGTCATGGGTCTCGGTTCTTTCTCCTAATTGTCTCCCCCATGTCATTTCCTACAAAATGAAAGGGAGATAATGCATAGGGATTTCAAGGAAGTTTATAAATGAGATTTCTAGAAAAAAGTTTCCTGTACTCTAAGATTCTTCTTAACTCTAGATTCGCCTTAGTGTAAGGGATTTTTCTGTGGAATTCTGCTCTGATACCACTTGTGACATTCCCAATATTAATTATAGCATAAGGGTGTTAGATACCGATACAGAATATGAGTAACATTTTAATAGAATATATGTAGCATAAATTTTCAATATAAAATCTTTTATAAAATATATGAGTTCCCAATTATATATACAACTGAGGGCAAAAGTGTTAACAAAATACAATAGGGATGCCACTTCTTCCATTATGTAAATGGACTCATCAGAGTGCAGAACAAAACATGTATTCATCAACGATCATGGATCCATGAGATCTAAGCAAGCTTCAAGAGGTAACTCAGCGGACAACTCATTGCAAACATCTTCTTCGATGTCATCTGGGAGGGCCCAGCATAAAAAGAGTTAGTTCTATGAAACTCAGTCAGGTAAAGAATATTAAATCAACATGACTAAGAATTTTATAAAAGTATAAGTGTTTTGAGAAATACCTTTCTTCACTTACCACTACAACGATCCATAGGAGTAGGATAGATGTAAGAAAAATATTTATTTAGAAATATCAAGATCATCAAGTCAATATAATAATACAAATAACACACCAAGAGAAGATTAAACAAATCGATATAGTCACTTTTTTTCCTTTTTCTTCCTAATTTTTTCTTTTTGGAACTTTTTTTAAAAATAAAATAAAATAATATGACAATAAAATTTTGATAATATTTGAAAATAAAAAAAATAACACAAATTCAAAATAAAATAAAATAAAATAATTTTACACTACAAAAGTTTAATGAGCAAAGGCCCGAATAAAATGGAGTCTTAATACCACACGAAGCTTGAAGGTACGGGGTGCTACATAGGGTTTACACACACATTTATGTCACACGCATTTACACCTTTATTAAAGGTTGACCCAATTCCTTTATATTTTATCTTAATGGTATCCAAATGATGTTTTGTATGATAATGTAATGTATAAATCTTGTATATTAGAAATTACGAGTAGGGAATTGGGGGTAGATCTAATACTATTATTAAAGATTTTGAAACAATTTTGGGGATGGATTAGCTGGCAGCCTATCACGTAAACGTAAATTGTTTCAGTAAAAAAATTGTATTCAAGATTCTTAAGAACTTTTTTCTATTTAAAGGAAATAAGAAATTCACATTCAATATTAAATAAACTATGAATTATAGTATCAAAAGTGTACCACGTATATAAATCTAAAAGTAATTGTTTGCATATTAATTGTGTAATATATTTTATAGGGAACAGGAGTAAAAATGTCACATTTGAGGAGATAGCGATAGTTAAAACTTTTCCTGATGTGTTTCTCGAGGACCTTTTAAGACTACCCCCAATATAGAAGTGGAATTCTCTACCGAACTATAACCAGGAACCTAACCAATCTCTAAAGCTCGAAATAGAATAGCAAGGGATGAATTTGGAAACTAAAAAAGCAACTCCAAGATTTAAGAGAAGAATTTCATTCAACCGAGTGTATCACTATTGGGGGCATTAGTCTTGTTTGTGAAAAAGAAAGATGAAACATTAAGACTATGCATAGATTATAGAGATCTGAACCAAGTGACTATTAAAAATAGATATTCATTTCTGATAATAGATGATCTATTTGATCAATTATAGGGTGTTCAAGTATTCTCAAAAATAGACTTATACTCTAGATACCATCAATTGAAGATCAAGGTAGGAGATGCCGCAAAGATAGCTTTTCGAACTAGGTATGGTCACAAATTTTGGATCATGTCATTTGAACTTACCAATGCCCTTGCACTCTTTATGGACCTAATGAATAGAGTGTTCAAGCCCTTTCTGGATCAATACATTATAGTTTTTATAAATGACACCCTAATATATTCGAAGAGCTTAGAGGAACATGTAGAACATTTGTTTCGAGTGTTAAAAATCCTCATAAGGGAACGACTGTATGCTAAATTTAGTAAGTGTGAATTTTGGCTTGGATAGATTTCCTTCCTGGGACACATTATATCTAAACGCGGTGTATCCGTGGGTCCCTCCAAGGTCAAAGCCGTGACAAATTGGAAACAACCAACCATCATCATAAAGATCATGAGTTTTCAAGGATTAGCAGAGTACTATCATCGATTTATGGAAGCTTTTTCAAGGATTGTGGCCCCACTCATACGACTGACTAAAAAAAATGTGAAATATGAGTTGAAATATGATTATGAGGAGAGTTTTGCTGAGCTTAAACATCGACTTGCCACTACTCCAGTACTAACCATTTCAATGACATAAAAGGTTATACAATATATAGTGATGTCTCTCACCAAGGTTTGGGTTGTGAACTAATGTAACATTGACGAGTGATTGCTTATAGATCTAGACAATTAAAAAATCATGAGCAAAATTACCCAACCCATGACTAGAACATGCAGTAGTTGTATTCACCCTTAAGATTAAATGTTCTAGATTTATACAGATCACAAGAGCCTGTAATACTTGTTCTCTCATAAAGAACTCAATATGCATCAGAGGATGTGGATGGACTTATTGAAGGATTGGGATTATAAAGCTGATATCACCAAGTAAAGGGAAATACGGTAGTGGTTGCCCTCAACTGAAAAAGCACAAGACTATTAGAACATGTAATGGTCTCCAAATGGCGACTGTTAAAACATATATAGAGGTTGAAAATTAAGGATCAGAAAGGAGGAATATATCTAGCTAGTATAAAGGCTCAGCCTACATTGATTCAAAAATAAAAAAAGCCCAAATGGTCTACCCTACGTTGTAGTCTATCAGAAGGGACGTTAAACAAGGGTTGAGATTATATTATGGATTACATGATGATGCTATACTCATATTAAAAAATAGATTATGTATTCCTAATGACAGTAACTTGAAGAGAGACGTCTTAGAATAAACACATAATTCTAGATTTACAATACACCCAGGTAGTACTAAAATGTACCAGAATATATAGAAACACTATTAGTGGAATATAATGAAACTAGATGTTGCAGAATACGTAGCTAGATTTCTCACATGTTAATGAGTTAAAGTAGATACCATGACCTCGATGATTGTTGTAATGTTTACCAATGCTAGAAAGGAAATGGTAACACATCTCTATGGATTTTGTGGTGGATTTGTCGAAGACTGGATCACATCGTGATGTTATTTGGGTGATAGTAGATTGACTAACAAAGTCTTCCCAGTCCTTACGATGAAGATTACAGATTCGTTGGGTAAACTAGATAGACTATATATCAAGGAATAGTCAGACTTCATGAAATTCTAGTCTTTATTATATCTTATAGAGACCCGCGGTTTACTTCTAGATTTTGGGAAAGTTTCAAACAAACAGTAGGTACCAAATTATCTTTTAGTACAACATTCTATCCACAGATAGATGAACAGATGAAAAATACCATTAAGATACATGAAGATATGCTGCGGGCATGCATCACAAATATTGGAGGAAACTAGGATGATCAAGTATCACTGATGAAATTTGCATACAATAATAGTTAGCATAGCAGCATAGAAATGGCTCCATATGAGGCCCTCTATAGAAGACCCTGCAGGTCGCCACTATGTTGGAATGAAATTGAAGAAAAGAGGATGATCAGCCAAGACTTAGTGGAAGAAACCACCATAAAAATATAAATGATCAGAAAAGATTGCAGTGAGTAGGCAAAAGAACTACTCATACAATAAAAGGAGGGAATAATCTTTGAAGCACACGATCATGTATTCTTAAAGGTATCCTTAATGAAGGGCTCCAGAAGATTCAAAAAGAAAGGAAAACTAATCCCTTGATTCATTAGACCTTTCGAAGTATTGAAAAGAGTTAGCACGACTGCTTACAAGATACCTCTACTGCAAAAATTATAAGGAGTTTACAATATGTTCCATGTGTTAATGTTGCCCAAGTATCACCCGAGTCCATCACATGTCCTAGTGCATGAATCTCTCCCCTCGAAAGAGAACTAGACATATGAAGAAAGACTCGTGCGGCTGCTAGATCAAAGGAAGAAGATATTAAGGAACAAAGTAATACACTTAGTTAAGGTTTTATGGTAGCATCACTCCTACGAAGAGGCAACCTAAGAGTGTAAAGAGATGATGAGAGTTAATTATCCCCAATTATTTTTAAAAAGTGTAACAAATTTGGAGGACCAAATTTTATATGAGGGGGAGGTTGTAATGGCTGAGACATGGAAGAAATGAATAAATTGCAAAATTTTGTGATGTGTGTATACATATAATTTTAATTGGTGAGAAAAAATTTGTATAAATGAAAGTAATGCATGTATGTAATAAATAGTTGAGAAATGAATAAATAAACAAGAAAAACTATATAATAAAAGAAATACATCATAAGAATCAATTCAGAATATCTAGGGAAAATTAGGAAAAAAAAACTAGGATTTAAAAAGGCCAAATTGAAAAGAAAGATATAAGCTAGGGTAAAAAGCATAAATAGCATGAATTTTGATACATGAAAAGTTAAGGTGTCCAGATTAACCAATTAGTGGGTGACGCATGGAAAACACGTAGAAACGCGTTGGGTGAGCCCGATTGTGCCACGAGTGCATTCTGTGGTAAATCACACGACTAAGAAGAGACTTTAGAGCTTTAATTCCTCATTTCAACCAACGGCCACGATTAAATCATGGCCAATATATAAAGGAACCTTGGATTGAGTAAAGAAAAAAAACCCTATCCACAATTGAGAGTGGCAAAAGAAGAGAGAAGGAAATGAGAGATCTAAAATGCCAAAGGAATAATGTGTGCAATAGAAGGCTGAAGGTCGGAAGTCATTCCGACGTTATGGATGCTGACATATGGAGAGGTAAGCCTTCTTATTAGTATTTTCCTTTGTGGTTATAAATATAAAAACCCAAAATCAGTACCCCCTCGATTTAGGCTTCGCGACAACCTTAGTGTGTTGTATTTGTATGTGCAGCTAGGGAGGAGGAGAGACCATCATTGTGATTCAGCTCCACCATATGAGATCGAAAAATATAAGAGTAATTCAGTTTCTTAACTTGGATATGCAATTTTGTGCATCTAAATCCATTTTATAAATAATGTAGTTAGACCTTAGATTTAAAGCATGGATTATGAACAAATAATTTCATATTTATACATTATGGTGAATTTACATATGTTTGTGTATTTGGTGCCATACAAATGGGTATAACTTCTGGGTGTATCAGTGGGTAGATAGAATTTAGGAAATTCCTAGAGAGTTGGGTCGAACTGATCTTCCAATCGGTCGAACTCAAATATCCCGTTGGGTTGAGCCTAAGAGATAGATGGGCCAAAATAGGATTGGACGAACTAAACCAGATTTAATGATGGGCTGAACTAAAATTTCTAAATGGGTCTAAATGGGCTAAAATTTAAAGAGACTTAGATGTTTTGAGCCAACATGCATTTGGAGGTTAAACCCAATAACAATGGGCTGCAAGAAATAGTGGCCACTAAATAAAGGCCCAAGAGATAAAAAAAATAATGATAACAATATGATTATAGTGAATAAATTTAACAATAATGGGTTAGATGGGCCAAACGAAGAATATGTTGCATTATCGGACTAGAATAAGGAGTTGGTTATATATATATATATATGTTAAATAAGAGGGGGATTAAGGGACAAATGTAATTCGCTAAATGGGCTAAATTCAAGTTAATTCGTGGGTTGGGCTTTTGGGCCAAAAACAAACAAGGAATATAGAGGTAAATAATTTGAATGGAGATATTAAACATGGAGCAAAAATATAAATTTTTAAGAGGGATATATAAGGATATTGAGAAACCCAAAAAGGAGAAAAGGTCTATAAGAATTAAATATTAAATTTAGGAATTATTCATGAGTTAAAGAAGAATTGTCAATATACCGAGAAATCACTAAATACAATGGGGGTCGTATATGTACAATTATTGGAAATACTATTAACATGTATCATGCAGAGTTAAATGAATAATTAAGTGTACCAATAAAATATAATAGAAATGTGTAAGGAACTTACACTAGAATAATTTGAATGTAATGCTAATATAGGTGTTGAGAATGGTGTGAAGCTAATACCTGGAGGAGAGGTATGTGAATATAGGGAATGAAATTAAATAATTAAAACAAAGAAGGGTACATGACAAAGATATTTTATTATAATAGAAGTTCGAAGTAAAAGAGAAATTCAAATTAAGGTGTGAGATATTAATTTTATTGAGATAAAAGAAGATAAACTAATAGTCAGATTTGTTGTGATGTGTTGGAGGGGTGGACCGTTTAATAGCTCATTTCTCTTCATTTTTCAGAACACGTAAAGCATGAGCAAGTTCTAGACTTGTCAAAGATGGTTAAGACACTTAAAGTGTGCGAGAACAAGGATAACTTCTGTGAACTTGGAATTAATTCTTCGAACATTCAAACATTATCTCGTACATCAAAATTAAGGACATGTCATGCGGTAGATCCATTTTCTCTAATTCTATTATTGTTATATGATAAGAGAATCTAGACACGTTTGTTCTTTAATATATATATATATAAAATCTTGTGGGTTTAGCATAGCATCTATAAATGAATGGTATCAATAGATACCTGGACCCCAGTTGGTTCACGGGTTGTTATAATATAAGTATTAAATGCTTTTTAAAAAAGTTACTTCAAAAATGTTAATAATTTATTTTAATTTAATTATTGTATTCATTTTGTTTAATAAAATTACTAATTCCATTATCATTATTTACATAAATAAAAAAATCCGTTATAAATAAATACAATATTTTTGTTTTTATATTAATAAGATAAAAATTTAAATATTTACTTATTAAAATTTAATTTATATTTTTTTTACTGTTTGACCACATTTCTACTTTTTTAAAGAAAAAGTATAAGTAGGATTATGTTAGTTAGTCTCTAAACAAGTAAGCTAACTTTTTTTTAAAAAAAATACAAATTAATTAGAGTTCTACATGTAAAAAGAAGTTAATAATACATGATTTCATGGATGAGTTTATCGTATCTTCTTCATAATTCTTGTTAAAATTCTCAGAGCAACTAGTATAACTAAAATAGGTTAATAAAGCCTTTTTTACATTGATAGATCGAATAAACAAAGGAATTTTGTTCCTGTAATGGTCTTCTTTGTACATAACACTCTTCTATGAATTCTATACATGCATATTATTTTTATACCTTATTCTTGTTTTAGGTTTCTCTTTCCTTTTATTTGCATATGTTACTAATCTCCTTACCTTCTCATTTCTCTATTCACATTTATTATAAATTTCATTTTCTTACTTATGACAGATTCCTACGTAAGTCTTATCTATCAACATTTTTCCTACTTTCATATTGATTCATCTAGTCCCCAAAAACATATTCCTACATGTCATTTATATATTCATACGTTTCGCAAAATGAAATTCCTACATGTGAGATTTAGATCAGATTTCATATTAGCTTCAAATCATATTTTATGTCAGATTCATATCTTATTTCATGTCAGATTCAAACTAAGTTTCATATCGAATTCAGATCAAATTTCAAATATACAAACACATATTCATATTTGTATCATTCAGACTTATATATGCATATAAATAAATGTTTTAAAGCTTACTTAGCCTCTTCATCACTCGATGTCATTTTTTAATTAGTACCATTGAGTGCATAAAAGATTCCCTCTACCACATGGATAGGCCAGACATATAGAAAATAAATAAATATTAGATTGACCACAACAGTACGTCGCTAGGTAATCCAAATCAAATCAAATTACATACATATTTATCCATGTTTAGATTAGATTTCATATCATCCATCCATAGGTTGGGTTCACCACCACCAAATTTCAACCATACAGGTCTAACAGATTTTCTTAACGTTCTATTCACACACAAACACATTTATTTTCATATTTTACTATCCATTTTATTTTCATTCTCACTCTTATTAAAGTTTCGTCATGCAATATCATTTCTACCTTTATCAAGGAGAGGCACTAAGGATCCCCCTCACTACATGGATAGGCTAGACATGCAGAACAAAAACATATATTAGATTAGCCATAATAACATATTGCTAGGTGAACCAAAACATAACTGATTACATAAACACCTATCCATGTTTAGATAAGTTCCAGATCATCCATCCATGAGTGGCGTTCACTACCAGACCCGCTAAATTTCAGCCATACACGCACTCTACCCTCTCAATTCTTGGCAAAACAAGTTGAGTTTTGGTGATTTATTAACACTCATAAATTTTTCTTTTGTATCTTAATCTCCTTACTCTGTCTTAATAATATCTTATGCATACATATCTATTACCCGTATTCATAACTCATAACTTACATAACACGTACAAATCCACAAAAATTTCATATATACTTTCTCACAAATTTAACTAATTTTCCATTTGAAATTTCTAACTATTGCCTATTTCAAATCATTCCGTAAACTTAAGTTCTTAATGATCTATTTACCCTATCTTTCTAGGTCATAATTTTTCTATTTCTTTGGTGTTTAATTTCCTCATGTTCAAATTATTTAATTCGTATTGAGATCACCTAACATCTTTAAGTGCTTCTTAAAATTTTCACCTAGTGTTTCCTATTATCATATTTCACTTTTGTCACATGGTTTAATGTAATAACCAGTTATGTAAATATAAAGTAACACCTTGAAACCTTTGTGCTTGAATGTAGTATTTTAAACTTTGTGATTTCTAGGCCTTATGGCCTTTAACAATTAATTTCCTATCAGTGTTGGAATTTATGTCGTTGTGTGTTTTTAAATCGGTATTTCATTTTATTTGTTTGAATTAATTTTAGTTATTTTTAAATTATTGAAATTTGTTATTGAAAAAGCAATTTTTTATTTTAAGAAGAAAGAAAGAAAAAGGAACAGAAATGACAGAAAAATCCAACGAGCCTGCAAGAGATAACCCACAAGTTGTGCGCTAGCAAGCCCGCATGAATGCGTGCGCGCACGTAAGGGGGACCGTGCACGTGTCTACGTGTATGTCGTGTCTACGTGGTGCGTGACATCACATTAAGCATGACAGCATGCGGTCATGTTGCGAAGTCACATTGTGTGTGGCAGCATGCTTGCGCACCTATGTGCACCTATGCCTACACACGTATGCCTATAGCTGCCTCTGCGCTGACAGCGCGCGTCCCCAACACATGGTATTGTCCCCTCTAACGTCATGCTGTCTTATCCCATTAGTCACCCGTGCAGTCTTGTCTCGTCAAATTGTCCCGTCACCAACAACTTTCCCCACCCACCTCTGCCACATGTCCTCACATATGGGTGCCACGTGGCAAACATCCGTGACCCCTTTATTGCTATTTAAAGGCCTTTTCTCCTCATTGTTTCCCCATTTCCATTTCCTTATTCCATCTTGTACCTTGTAAAGAAAACTTAGAGAGACAAGGAAGTCTAGAGAGAGAAAGAGTGTAAGAAAGGGTAAAAAGGAGAAAAAGAGTTATTCAACTTCGTTCAAAGATCTATAAATGCAAGTACTCACCTCTTCACCTCCTAAAAAGATGAATCACTCTCGAAAAGCTTAAGGTTTCAGTAAGGAATTTCTTGAGCATGTTCTCTTATATTTCTAAGTGAATTTTCTAGATAAGTTATATTGAAAATTGTATGATCTTGATGCATAAACTTTAAACATGATTGTTTATTATTTTAATTGAGCATGAAAATGTGAGATAATATACATGATTGATACAAAACATGATGATTTAAAGTATATGTGGGTCCTTGCCTTTGGTAATGGTGAAGAGGGTCATTCTATGGGACCTTTGCTCAAGAGGATGACATGATGGTCAAGTTTGGATATGATGGGCTTTTTATGCCAAGTTATGTTGATAGACCCCCACTAGTCCTAAATGTATGACCGTTATGAATGAAACAAGTATAAGAAAGAGAAAAGAATGGAAAATCTGTTTGACTATTATCTTTAAGGAGTTTCTATCTCTATCTAACTCTGTATATAAAAATATTGGTGAATCACTCCCTATGAATAAGACTGGTGTTCCCTCTAATAAGAGTGGATTGTTGATATGATATGTAGCGGCCATAGTGGCAAAGTGCAATTGTGGTCATTAGTTATATACCTGATATGGAAATTAAATTGATTGTCATTCACAGTGGTAGTTGGGAATACCCTCTACCCTTAGTAGATATATGTCAGAATGACTTCACGCGGAGGTCAGTAAAAGATGCAAATAAAGCTCAACTACCTCATAACATGACAAGGATAATTGTTGATGCATCATGGTGGACTTGTTTGATTGTTCTTTTCTATTTTTATCATGATCTTGTTATGCTCTTAGTTGGTTTAACTAGTTTCAATTTCAATGACTGATCATTTTTTGATTATCTTGTTTTCCTCTCTACCTGAACTGTTTAGTATGTTAACAATGTCTAAATGGTTTTCTTGAGAAAGATAAAGGTTTTTCTAAACATTTGAAAATAAACTAACCCTACGACGAACTACTGAGGTAAGTCATTAATTTGAGTAAAGACGTTTTAATTTAAAAGTTAATCACCTTTGTAAACTTTGGTAGTATAGTTTAAATACTATTTTCTTTACTGAGTTATGTTGAACTCATCATAATCAATGCCCGCCCACAGATGTCAGAAGTGATGATTCACTCACTGAGTTGCCCTGTAACACCCCGCCCTTCGTTGAGCTTAAATTGATTTGGAAAATCCTATTTATTTGGGCCTTTGGCCGCACTGAGCTTATTTAATTTTCTCCACATGATATTTATCGTAATTCGTAAAAATTTGGTTAATTTTTAATTATTTAATTTTTGCATTTAACTTTTTTAAATTAATTTTAGAAAATTGAGAGAAATCAACGGTGAAATGGGAAGAAATCCTATGGGAAAAATCTCGCGGGGAAGCAAAACTGCCCGCATGATGTATGTTTGATTTGTTCATATTAATGTATTGTGTTCTTAATAAATAAATTATTTATATAATGTAAGATCGGTCAACGAAGAGGCCAAAAGGTATGCTGTAAGTTAAAATAATTTACCTTTAAAATCTTACGATGTTAATTTAATATTGTTTTCCTTACTAAGCATATGAAACTCACTTTTTCAATCCCCTCCCGTGAGGAACCGTAGGCTGACCTACCCTTGGAAGTCTACGAAGATCCCATGGATCCACAAAATTGAGTGCATGATTGTTCCCACACTTTGATGAGTCCAATAGCATGGTGAAATAAGTAGTGTTCTTTTGTGTTTTGTTTCTTTTGTATTTTGTAGCCACTTCAGACCTCAATTATATGTGTGTAATTGGAACTCCTATAGATATTTATAACAGATTAGTAATAAGTTTGTTCCGCTGCATAAATTTTATCATACACTCATTATTCTGAATCTGCATCTGAACCCATTTGCTTTAATTAGCATTTGGGATGTCATAGATGATATCAGAACATAATACTTGTGGATCAAATCCCTTACACTGAGGCCTTAGGTAGAAAAAACCCTTAGAGTACCTAAGAAAAATAAGTCTTCTTTTTAAAATTTGACCACTAACTCATGTCTTCCTTTTTTTTATAGGAATGACGCGAGGAAGATTATCCGTAGAACGTATTGAGCGACCTAAAGCCCTAGATCACCCAACCAGGGTTTAATTTGCCGAACTCTTCTGAGCTATTCAAGGGTTAATTGCAACCGTAGGAAAAAATCAAGCCAACCCTTATCCACCTCCTGCCCTCAAATTTTGAAACACCGAAAGATCCATTTCCTACAACATAACAGAGTTTAGGAAACTTAACCCCCCACACTTTGAAGGTAGCCCTGATCCTACGGATAGAGAAGCTCTTTTCTGTTCCAAATTTGACTGAGGAACATAAAGTTCCCCATGAAGTCTTCATGCTAAACGGCGAAGTAGAAAGTGGGTGGCAACTTAAAAAGGAAGTCCTGCCTACCCCTATCACTTAGGAAGTTTTCATGGATGCATTCTTTGATAACTTCTTCCCTGCATATGTCTGAAAAAAGAAGGAGGAGGAATTTCAGGACCTCTGCCAAAGGAGTCTAACGGCTGCCCAGTATACAGCCTGTTTTGTTCAACTGTCTAAGTTTGCCCCTCCGATGGTCAGCCCCGAGAGCCAAAAAACTAGGAAGTTTCTCAAGGACCTTCATACCGACATCTATGATCAGGTCGTAATGTTAAGACCCAGCTCGCATGCTGAGGTACTTGAACATGCCCAGTTAGTTGAAGATCTCATCTCGACCTAACATCAACGTATTGTCCAAGTTCGTACCCGACAACAACCCCAATAGCTTAGAAGGAGATTACCTGACCTGGTAAGTAGCCACCCTGATAAACAAACTAAAGTTTCCTGCCCCCCCGACTTTGCCTCCACCTACAGTTCAACCTGTCCAATCTAACCAACCATGTCAGCATTGTGGTCGCTCGCATGGTGACCTACTATGTCGGCATATCAATAACACCAGTTATTGGTGCGGAAGCACCAAACACCTTATAAAGGACTGTCCCTAGTGACCAAAGGATGCAGCCCGGCCTATAGCACAAGGTTGCGTGTACCATTTAGATGAACCTAGTACACTTCCTACTCCTATCCTTATCTACGGTATGTTTTTTATTCATAACACATTTGCTAAGGCTTTGATCGATACAAGCGCAACTCACTCTTTTATTTCCCGTACATTTACTTGTAATTTTGATTTTAGATCAAAACCTTTGGCAGAAACATTAACGATAGAAACTTCCTCTAGGGAACTACTAGAGGCTCATTGTATATATAAAGACTGTAGGATAAAATCTTCAGAAATAAAGGTATGTGTAAACCTGATACTATTAAATTTTGTAGGATTTGATGTGACATTAGAATGGACTAGTTGAAAAAGTATAGAGCTATAATCAATTGTGAAAGTAAAATTGTAACTTTACCATCTCCAAAAAAGGAATAAAATTTTTGCCATTAGTTTCCTAACCAATGAATGAACAGGAATATGGGTGTTGATCCTACTGTGTGTACCATACCAATTGTTTGCAACTTTCTGGATGTCTTTTCTATCAAACTTCTTGGTTTACCTCCCCCGTGAGAAGTAGAGTTCTTAATTGAGTTGTTGCCTGAAGCCCAACCAATCTCGAAGCCTGCCTATCGTATGAGTTATGCTAAGCGAACAGAGCTAGGACATTAGTTTTTTGACCTTATTACTTGAAAGTTTATTCGCCCTAGCCATTCTCCTTAGGGCGCTCTGGTGTTATTTGTGAAGAAAAAGGATAATTCCCTTATACTCTGTGCAGACTACCGAGAACTCAACCAAGTGACTATTAAAAGCAAGTACCCCTTATCTCAGATCGATGACCTCTTCGATCAACTGCAAAAAGCCATGGTCTTCTCTAAGATCGATATCAGGACGGGATACCACCAGTTGAGAGTCAAAGAAAAATATATTCCAAATACCACCTTCTGATGCAGGTACGATTTCTACAAGTTTATGGTAATACCATTCAGCTTAACCAATGCCCCAGCAGCCTTCATGGACCTAATGAACAGAGTTTTCCGACACACACTAGATCAATACGTCATCGTTTTTAGTGATAACATCCTAGTGTATTCCAAAAGCCTTGAAGAACATGCAATGCACTTGACTTAAGTGTTGGAGACTCTTCGCAGGAACCAACTGTACACTAAAATGAGCAAATGCTCTTTCTAGTTGGATCAAATTTCCTTTCTCGGACATGTAATATCAAGTGAAGGAGTTTTCGTAGATCCATTTAAGGTGGAAATGGTAGTCAGTTGGAATCCGCCCACCAACGTGGCCGAAGTACGTAGTTTCCTTGGCTTGGTAAGTTATCACCGACGGTTCATTGATGGATTCGCTAAGATTACCACCCCACTGACCCAATTTACCCAAAAGGGGGTACTTTTCATTTGGAATTATGAGTTTAGTGAAAGCTTCATGGAATTGTAGTATCGTCTTACCTCTGCTCCTGTGTTGATCCTCCCTAATAATATAGGAAGATTTCAGGCCTACTACGATGCATCTCATATTAGCTTAGGGTGTGTCTTGATGCAGCATAGTAGAGTAGTCACCTATGGGTCATGACAATTGAAACCTCATGAACAGAACTACCCTACCCATGACCTAGAGCTTGTAGCCATTATCTTTGCCCTGAAGATATAGTATCATTACTTGTATGGTAAGACCTTTGAAATTTATATTGACCATAAGATTTTAAAGTACATCTTTCCACATAAAGAGTTAAACATGAGACAAACACTAGATGGATCTTCTGAAGGACTATGATAGCAAGATCATCTATCACCCCGAGAGAGGAAATATGGTCACTAATGCACTAAGCCGAAAAGAGTCTGCTGTGTTGGCTCAAACCATGGCCTCCAGTTGGAAATTGATGGACACTATGCAGTCTTTTCGCCTTAGCTATTATGGCAAAGGCGCCTATCTTGCACAGATCCGAGGCCTGCCGGATCTCTTTATGAAAATCTAGAAAGCTCAATCCACAGAACTGGAACTCACTAAGAATCTAGTTAAGTTCACTTCTAACGAATCCCATGATTTTAAGGTTTTAAATGATGGACTGTTCTGATTCCAAAACCGAATTTGGGTCCCCGTTGCTGGAAGAGCGGATGTTCTCATTGATTTCCTAGGTGATGTCGGGTCCTAATAGATGTCTCTTCTAACATCCTTCCAACAGGAACGAGAACAGTAGGGTCTGCCATACAACACCTCAAAAAGGGCCATCCCAATATTAGAATGATAATTGTTGTTATATGCAAACTCTACCAAAGACAAATGCCTATCCCAACTACCTTCAAAATCCATAATACAAACTCTCAACATGTCCTCTAACATCTGTACAGTTTTCTCAAATTGCCCATCTGTTTGAGGGCTTAAAACAGTACAAAAAAAAAGATGTGAACCAAGAACATTCTAAAAACTAGACCAAAATCTGAACGTAAACTAAGAGTCTCGATAAAAAATAATAAATATTAGGATACCGTGAAGATGGATAATCTCCTGAATATACAACTCAGTTAATTGACTAAGTGGATCAGTTGTCTTTATAGCCAAGAAGTGTACAGACTTGGTCAACCTATTGATAATCACCCATATAACATTATGAGGAGAGCTAGTATGGGGCAAATCAATGATGAAATCATGGTCTTGTGCTCCCACTTTTATTTAGGAATAGCGGGAGGCTGAAGTAACCCACTAGGACGTTAGTGTTCAACCTTGACCTATCGACAGGTAAGACACTTGGAGATAAAGTTCATGATATACCACTTCATACCTCGTCCCAAGAAATGAGATCTCAGGTCATGACACATCTTGGAGCTACAAAGATGAAAAGATAAATGAGAGGAATGAACCTCTTTCAAAATCTCTTTATC
>NW_019014688.1:236482-247694 GCF_000150535.2 Carica papaya
AAAATTCCACAGATAGGGAATTTTCTCCTGCAAGTAAAATCCCACAAAAGAGAAGGTCCCACACACTCATTTAGCATAATAGTTGTCAGCTCACACTGCTCTCTTGGTGCAATATAGGCTTCTAATAGAGCACGGGTAGGCTGCGCACTCCAACGTGTCCGAAGGAGAATTGCCTTGCACTTTGGGTGTGTCACGATAGATTCTTGCATAGCTCTCACGTGCTGCACTTTTATGGCATAGTGTGCCAGATTGGGCTCTCTTGGCTCTTTAGGCGTGCATATCAGAGCTGCAATGCATGCGTATCCATAGCGCATTGAGGGGTCTTTCCTTGCACTTTGACATGTCAGGAGATTCTCCTAAACCTTTGCACATTCGATCATTGTGTGGAACAAAGGTACAATTGCACACATTCTCCTGGTGCCTAGTGCATGGCAGAACTGCTCGTGTGTGCACGCGCACGGCGTTTTAGCAACAGTGTCTTGACACTTCAACCATGCCAAATCAGCACCGTGCACGCAAGCACATATTCACCTCAAGCTCTCTTAGTGTGGATGGGTGCCTAGTTGAGCCCGCATGACCCTATGCAGCGTGCTATGCATGCACACACGCCAGGGGACATTTTCTTAGCACTTTGGCATGCCAAGACAATGACCTGTGTGCATCAGTCACTCAACACGATTATGTGCTGTTATCTCTCCCAATTTCCTAATATTAGAGGATGTCATAGCTACCAATTGCACGTCTGTTCTTATATACAGAGTACACACACAAAGCTTTTCCTGTATAGAAGCAGTTAACAACCATTAAATATATGATTAAGGCAATTTCATTTTTCTTGATGAAACGTACAGGGGTAATGAATGGATTATATCAATGATAAAATGAAGTGAGATTTAAATTCGAAGGCATAGAGATAAAGATGAGAGAAGGAATTTTGGAAGGACAAGAGATATACTTCCATTTCATGGCCTTCTGTAAGTTTCTATGGAGGACTCCCTGTAAGTTATGGCAGAGAAAAATAGACCTAGAATTAGTAGTAATGGGAGATGGCGTATGATCGTCATTTCTTGATTTTTTTTCCTTAAATTGTGATTAAAAGTTCAAAGAATTGGAGTTTGTTAAATTATACATATGTGTGTTTAGATAGAAATTGGAAATATGATACACAATGGTTTCCAAGTATAATTTAAACAATATATTTTACCTGTAATTAATAATATTGCCGATATGATCCTTTACTTTCATGACTATTAATTTTTTTATACACCCACTCTATTTTTACTGTTGTTTTACTTTTTTTTTTTGGTGGTAAAATGCACTTCCACTGTTCTTATAATTTTATTTTAAAAGAATAAGAAAGATATGATTTGTATTTCTCCATAAAAAGAAAAAAAATGATTCACACTAATTCAATATTTTTATATTTTATAGAAAAAATAATAATACTCTTGTAGCTCTATCCTAAAAATAAAAAACACCCCCATCAACTATAAAATTTAGAATGTAGTGTTAAAAATTTTATTTTCAAACATTTTTCTATATGATAATAAACGATATTATTTAATGTATTATATAGTAAAAGAAATTTCCATGTCTCCTATTACATTACATGTTCAACTATAGTAATACTACTAAATTAATGGTTGAATATATAAAAAGTTGTTGTGCTTTACGACTTCACTCAAATTAGCCATAGAGTATTTTTGGATTAAGAGGAAATTTGTAATCAAAATTGTTCGAAATTTAAATTTTTGTATTCACCATTAGACTTCTGCTCATATGGTTATTGTTGGTGCTAAGTAAACGTTTTTTTATTTAAAAGTCTATTGATGTGGTATCTATGTGAGTATAATGAAATATAAAGTCGGGGTTTAACAAAAAGAAAAAAAAAATCTTGTGTAATGTATGTATGATGAACCATTGTCATAATTAATTAAAAAGTCATGTTAGCATAATTTCTAGTGGTGGTACCTATATTTGAATTTGGTTGGTATGATTGGATACAGGTTTTGATAAACTCCCCAATTAGAGGGTGTTTATTTCTGTACCAAGCCCGTGAGAGTGGACTAGATGTAAAACCTGTATCAGGGCCCTCTATGGTTAATTTCTTGCAATTGGTAGTTATTATCATATGTTGTGGGTTATGGGTCCATAAAGTTGAAAACTTTTTCGGAGTTCAAACACTTATATATAGTCCGTGCCCCCCAATTATGTTAGTTTTTTTTCAAGTGACGACTTTTTACTCTTTTTCCTCTCTATTAGATGTTTGTTTTTATGTTCATCAACGAAAAATGGTTGACTTTTAACCTTTTATTTTCTAGATTTTGAAGAAGCCGATTAGCCATTACAACTTGATGTCTGGGCTACATTTAAATGATGACTTTATATAAAGCAATGGTGATGAGGATAGTTTCTGATAAAGATTTGTAATGATCTTCCTTCTTTTGAATCTTTTATGGCCAATTTATGTATTTAATGACTTTTCGGTGTAGGACATATAGAGCTTTGGAAGAAACTTAAAAAATTAAACAAGACAAAATAATAGAGTACATGAGTTCAAGGAAATTATTCTGAGTTATTAATAATGTTTGGATAATTAGTATACAAATCTAATCTCAAAGATCGCTATGTTATGGGCATTAAATACACTCGAAAGAGCAAAATAAAATTGACATAAGAAATTATGAATTCCTAACATGACATTAAGCTAGAATCACAATTTTTAACTCTTAGACTCGAATATACGTAAAAACTTACTTAATAGTTCTGACCTGCGAACTACTTAATATGTCTGAAATGAGCTAAATTTTTATACTATATAAAAGATGATAGTTATGAATTTTAGTAACATTATAAGATAGTAATAAATAAGCTAGATTCTTCCATTTTACTCCTTTATGCCCCACAATGTACTCCTTTATCGTTTGTTAGTCCATTTTAAATTGATTGTATTTTATCATGAAAAGATGCTTCTGAAGGACACTTCAAAGTTGGATATAAGGTTATGAGATTCCCCTCACTTTTCAGAGGCATCCAACAGACAAACCTAATCCTAAACAAGGAATTGGTCAATTGTAGCTTACTATAATGGTGCAACTAAAATTTCTATTTCTTATTTTTCATTATATTTAATAAAATTAATCCTCAGATTGCATTGTTTTGGAAAATTAGGTGTAATATCCCAATTTTTTAAGTTAATTTATTAAAGCCAAAGGAATTAATTAAAAATTAGGGCATAAATTAAAAAAAACAAACAAAAATATTAAAGTACGTAGAAGTAGAAATAAACTCGATAAAAATATAAAAATGAATTTTAAACCTTTAGGGACGAAAACGGGCAAAACCGGAGTGTTTCGGGGCCTTTTGGAATAAGGCCCAGGGACCTAAACAAAAGAATTTTCAGGGGGCTGGGGCCCACTGCAAATTTTGGAAGGCAGGTCTCATCAGTAGGTGATGTGTCTACATGCCTAATGGGCTTCGACCATGTGGTAGTCGCAGTTAGGGGATTGCCTATGAGCAATCCACATGAGGGATTGCCACTGTGGCAATCTGCATAAAGGGGGATCGGACTTCCCTAGTCCTCTCATGTGTGGCCACTTACACGGTGGGGATTGTTTCCTACCTAGATTAATTGGATGGCTTAGATTAAGCCTCAAATGGACGACCAAGGTCTCACCGTTTGGAACGAATCCAATAGCTCTGCATTCAAATCCACTTGAATGGCTCAGGTTGGATATGTGAAGATCAAACTATGAGGATGAAAGGCATAAAAAAGAAACCTTAACTTGGTTTCCTCTCAATCGAAGTGGGAGAGCTGAATCAAGAATAAAAGAGAGAGGAGTCAAAATCAGAGTTAAAGGAGGAAAAAGAGGAGGAGGAGATTGCATAACTGCGATCTCCACTAAAAGGGGAGCTGCTTGCGGTGGCGATCGGAAGCCGAGGGGAAGAAAAAAAAAGAAAAAGAATAATGAAGGAAGGAAGGAAGAAGAAAATAGGTGGAAGGGGAACGAAAAATGGGATCATCTGCAGTGGCTATCGCGAGTAAGAGAGAAGAAGGAGAGCACATCACCACGATCTCCATCGGGGATTCAGGAAGAAGAAAAGGAGAATCGAAGGAGAGGAGGAAGAAAGAAGGGGGAGTACTCAAGCAGCCATGGCCGCAAGCAGAGAGGTGGTTAGAGGTACGCGCGAGCCGACGAGATTTAGGTCACGAGCAGAGGAGGCATGGGCACTGCGTGCGGGCCTATTCACTGTGCGATGGCTTGCATAGGTGCACATGGGCATTCTGTTGCATCTGTCTAGTGCCATGCGCGCATGATGCCATGGACTCCAACTCATCTTTCTTGATTCTTGAGGACTCTTGAGTTAGATTTTGTTGGAACTCTTTTAGGTTGCAGTAGGATTCTTCAAGAGGTCTTCAACCCATAAATCTTCCTCTTTGTCAAACTCATTGGGCTTTTAGGTTACTTTTTGATGTAGAGTTCTTGTTTCATTATTTTAATAGATTGTAGAAGATTTGGATTCCTCTTTTTTTAGGAATGGGTTCTCATTGATCAAGTCTATTTCTTTTTGTTGTTGAATTCCTAAAGAGTATAGAAGATGGATTTCTTTATGGTCTTAAAGATCCTTGTTCTTCTCCTCTTCTCTTTCAAAATGTTTGACTTCAACTAGCATTGGAATTTCTTTGTCTATTTTCTCCTTGAAGGCTTCTTTCTTTTCCTTTTCTTTTTGGAATCACAACACACATTCTCCTCCTCCTCATTGGATTTAAAAATCACGAGTCTTATCCTCCTTTTATGGTTAAGCCGCTCCTCTCTTGGTAGTGTGAAGGTTTGGCCTCTAGGTGGCAAAATCGATTTTGGCCGACCTTTCTTGGCCTCCTTGGGCGGCAGAAATGCCACACTTGGGTCCTTTAGGACAGGCCTTGAGCTCAAGGCCATATTCCCCTCTCGAGTTGGGCTTTGCAAGCCTGTTTTGGGTCGTCTCTCGATGGGCCGCTCCATGGGCCTCTACGATTTGACCTTTAGTTGCTTGGGTAATTTCCTTGGGCCCTCATAGACCTTGCCTTGGTTAAGGCTTGCGGGTTGGGCCCTAGGAAAGCCCAACACACTTGGGTTTAAGCCCATAACTCCTCAACCTTGGGCTTAGGCTTATATAGCATAGGCCATCCGCGTGGGTACCTGCACGGGCAAGTCCACGGGTTTACGAGTAAGTGACTCGTGGTTTGGTTATTTCCCCTTGGATTCCCTCTTGTCTTATGACTCCTTTTCTGATTAAGATTCATAGCTTTATGATATCATATCAATACATCGTAGTTCTTCCAAGGTAGATGACCAATTTTGATGCGTGAGCTTCCTTAAGAATATCATGTTTAAGTTCAAAATCATTGGGCACCAACAAATGAGCCTTGGAATCTAAAATCTGAATGATCTCCTTATTTTATCTTATCCTTCTCTCTTCCTACACTGGGATCTATGGATTGAGCTTCTCTGATTCTTTGGATGATAGTGTGTTGGATCTAAAACTAGGCAAGATAAACACCATTATCACGATGATTTAGACAGAGATTCTGGACTGCTTCAAGCATCCTCCATTTGGAAATCATCATTTATGTTAGAAGAGATGTGATCTTTCTGTTAAGAGTGTTAGCTACAACATCACCCTTGCTGAAGTGATATAAGATTTTACAATTATGGTCCTTTAGAAGATCCAACAAGTGTCTTTGTCTCATATTGAGTTCCTTTTGAGTGAACAGGTACTTTAAGCTTTTATGGTCAGTGTAAACTTAAAAAATTTCACTGTACAAATAGTGTTGCCAAATTTTGAGATTAAAGACAATAGCTTTTAGCTCGAATTCATGCACGGGGTAGTTCTATTCATGGGACTTTAACTACCTAGAACAGTATGCTACTACCCTCCCATATTGCATAAGCACCAATCCCAAGCGAAGACGAGATACATCACTTAAAACTTGAAAACTACCAGTATTATTGGGGATGAACAACACCAGAGCATAAGTTAAATGGCTCTTAAGCTTAAGAAAACTTTCCTCATATTTAGAATTCCAAAGGAATTTAGTTTCTTTCCTGGTAAGTTTGGTCAACAAAGCAGTAATGCTTGAAAAGCCTTCGAGAAAATGGTGGTAATACCCTATTAAACCCAAGAAACTATGGACTTTAGAAATATTGGCTAGCCTACTCCAATTAAGTACATCCTCAATTTTAGAGGAATCCACTAAGACACTGTCACCTGAAAAGACGTGGTCGAGGAATGAGATCCGATCCAACCAAAAGGTACACTTACTAAACTTAGCATATAATTTATGTTGTCGGAGGGTCTCTAGAACATGTGCTAAATGAGTATCGTGTTTCATGGGGTACTTGGAGAACACACGTATATCATCGAAGAAAACAATAACACACTTATCTAATAAGGGCTTGAAAACTCTATTCATAAGATTCATAAAAACAGCAGGAGCATTAGTTAGTCTGAAAGGCATAATTGAAAATTCATAGTGATAATACCATGATTAGAATGTCTTTTTTGGAACATTATCAACCTTGATTCTCAACTGATGATAGCTTGATCGAATGTTAATTTTTAAAAAAATAGAAGCACCTTGTAGTTGATCGAATAAATCATCAATTCGAGACAAATGGTACTTATTCTTTATGGTCATCTAGTTTAGTTCCCTGTAGTCGATACACAACTTAAGGGTTCCATCTTTTTTCTTAGCAAATAATACCAGAGCACCCCAATGAGAGGTACTTGGTCAAATAAATCCTTTAGCTCATAGTCCAAATAACTAATTGTCCAATTATTTAAGTTCCACATGACCCATACGGTAGGGAGCCCTAGAGATTGAAAGCATCCCTAGTAAAAAGTCATTAGAGAACTCAATTTCTTGCTCAGGGGTCTTTCCCGGCACTTCAATGTATCAAGAGATTCCTGCGCACCTTTGCATGCTCGCTCATCGTGTGGCATAGAGATATATTTGCACACATTCTCTTGGTGCCTAGTACATGGCAAAATCACTCCCATACATGCTTGCACAGTGTGTCAGCGGCAGTGTCCTGACACTCTGAGTGTGCCAAATCAGCCCTGTGCATGCAAGTGCATGTTCATCTCGAGCTCTCTTAGTGTGCATAGGTGCCTAGTAGAGTGCGCAGCGCGCCAGGGGACAGTCTCCTGGCACTTTGACATGCTAGGATAGTGACCCCTGCGCATCAGTCACTTGGCACGATTGTGTGCTATTGTCTCTCCCAATTTCTTGATATTATAGGTTGTCGCAGCTACCAATTGCGCGTTTGTTCTTATACACAGAGTATATACACAAAGTTTTTCCTGTATAAAAGCAGTTAACAGCCATTAAATATATGATTAGGGCAATTTCATTTTTCTAGATGAAACGTATAAGGGTAATGAATGAATTATATCAATGATAAAATGAAGTGAGATTTAAATTCCAAGGCATGGAGATAAAAATGACAGAGGGAATTTTATAAGGATCAGAGATATATTTCCATTTCATGGCCTTTCGTAAGTTTCTATGGAGCTGTAGTAGAGAAAAATAGACCTAGAAATAATAGTAATGGGAGGTGGCATATGATCGTCATTTCTCGATTTTTCTTTTCTTAAATTACGAGTAAAAGTTCAAAGAATTGGAGTTTGTGTACATTATACATATGTGTATTTATATAGAAATTAGAAATATGATACACAATGGTTTCAAGTATAATGTAAACAATATCTTTTACCTGTAATTAATAATATTGCCCATGTGATCCTTCACTTTCATGACTATTAATTTTTTTATACACCCACTCCACTTTTACTGTTGTTTTTCTTTTTCTTTTTGGTAAAATATACTTCCAGTGTTCTTATAATTTTATTTTAAAAGAAGAAGAAAGATATTATTTATATTTCTCCATGAAAAGAAAAACATGATTCACATTAATTCAATATTTTTACATTTTACAAAAAAAAAAAACCTTGTAGCTCTATCCTAAAAATCAAAGACACCCTCATCAATTGTAAAATTTAGAATGTAGTGCAAAAAAATTTATTTTCAAACATCTGTCTGTATGGTAATAAATGATATTATTTAATATATTATATAATAAAAAAATTTCCTTGTTTCCTGTTACATTACATGTTCAACTATAGTAATAAAAATATGCTTTATGACTTCACTCAAATTAGCTATAGAGATTCTTTGGATTAAGAAGAAACTTGTATTCAAAATTGTTCGAAATTTAAATGTTCATATTCACCTTTAGACTTATGCTCACATAGTTATTGATGGTGTTAAGTAAAGGTTTTTTTTATTTAAAAGTTTATCACTGTGGCATCTATGTGAGTATAATGAAATATAAAATTGGGGTTTAACGAAAAAAAAAAAGAAATCTTGTGTAATGTATGTATGATGAACCATTGTCATAATTATTTAAAAAGTCATGTGAGCATAATTTCTAGTGGTGGTACATACATTTTAATTTGGTTGGTATGATTGGATACAGGTTATGATAAATCCCCTAGATAAAGTGTGTTTGTTTCTGTACCAAGCCCATGAGAGTGGACTGGGTGTAAAACCTATCTCAAGGTCTCTCTATGGTTAATTTCTAGCAATTGGTAGTTATTATCAAATGTTGCGGGTTATGGGTCCATAATGTTGAAAACATTTTTGGAGTTGAAACATTTATCTATACTCTGTGCCCCCAGTTATGCTAGTTTTTTTCAAGTGATGACTTCTCACTCTCTTTCCTCTCTATTAGATGTTTGATTTGATGTTCATCAATGGCAAATGATCAACTTTTAGCCTTTTATTTTCTAAATTTCGAAGAAGCCAATGACCCATTGCAACTTTATATGTCTGGGCTATGTCTAGATGATGACTTTCTTCAATGTCATTCTGATGAAGATGGTTTCTGATAAGGATTTGTCATGATATTCCTTCTTCTAAATCTTTTATGGACAATTTATGTATTTAGTGAGTTTTTGGTGTAGGACATACAGAGCTTTGAAAGAAACTTACAAAATTAAAAAGACAAAATAATAGAGTATGTGAGTCCCAAGAAATTATTTTGAGTTATTGATAATGTTTGGATAATAAGGATACAAATCTAATCTCAAAGAGTGGTACGTTATGTGCATTGAAGACACTCGAAAGAGCAAAATAAAATTGACATCGAAAATTATAAACTCCTAACATGACATTAAGCTAGAATCATAATTTTCAACTCTTAGACTCAAATATAGGTAAAAAAACTTAATAAATAGTTCTGACTTGCGAACTACTTAATATGTTTGAAATAAGTTAAATTTTTATACTATATAAAAGGTGATAGTTATTAATTTTGGTAACATTTTAAGATAGTAATAAATAAGCTAGATTCTTCCATTTTACTTCTTTGTCATTTGTTAGCCAGATATGAGGTTATGAGATTCTCCTTACTTTTTAGAGGCATCCAGCAGACAAAACCTAATCCTAAACAAAGAATTGGTCAATTGTAGCTTACTATAATGGTGCAAATAGAATTTTCATTTCTTATTTTTTATTATATTTAATGAAATCAATCCTCATAATGCACTATTTTGGAGAATTAGGTGTAATATCCTAATTTTTTAAGCGTCATTTAATTTATTAAAGCCAAAGAAATTAATTAAAAATTAAGGCATAAATTAAAAAATAAACCTAAAGTATGTAAAAGTAGAAAAAAACTTGATAAAAATGTAAAAATGAATTTTAAATGTTTAAAAATATAAAATAAACATTTAGGGATTAAAACAGGCAAAACCGGAATGTTTGGGGGCCCTTTAGGCATAAAAATGAGGCCCAGGGACCTATATGAAAGAATTTTTGAGGGCTAGAGCCCACTACAAAATTTGGAAAATAGTTCCCATCGGCAAGTTATGTGTCTACATGCCTAATAGGCTTTGACCATGTGGCAACCGCAGGTAGGGGATCGCCTACGTGGTGATCCACATGAGGGATTGCCTCTGTAGCAAACCGCATAAGGGGCGATCAGACTTCCCTAGTCCTCTCATGCGTGGCTGCTCACACAGTGGGGATTTTTTCCTGCCTAGATCGATTAGATAACTTAGATTGAGCCTCAAATAGACGGCCAAAGTCTCACCATTTAGAACCAATCCAATGGCTCTCCATTCAATTCCACTTGAATGGATCATATTTGTTCTGTGATGATCTATGAGGATGAAAGGCATAAAAAGGAAATCCTAATTGGGTTTCCTCTAAATTGAAGAGGGAGAGCTGAATCAGGAGGGAGAGAGAGAAGAGTCAAAATCGTAGTCGAGGGAGGAGGAAGAGAAGATCGCGTAGCCACGATCTCCAACCAAAGGGGAGCTACTTGTGGTGGCAATTGAAAGCTGTGGGGAAAAAAAGAAAAGAAAAAGAAGAATAAAGGAAGAAATGAAGAAAAAGAAAAAAAGGAAGTGGAAGGAAGAAGGGGATCATCCGTAGTGGCTATCTCAAGCAGGAGAGAAGAAGGAGAGCGCATCTCCATAATATCCATTGAGGATTCAGAAAGAAGAAAGGGAGAGCTGAGAGAGAGAAGGAAGAAAGAAGGGGGAGTACGTAATCGGCCATGGCCATAAAAGTAGAGGCAGTCAGAGGTACAAAAGAGCATATGAGATTTAGGCTGTAAGGGGAGGTGCCATGTGTGTGTTACGTGTTCAGTTATGTTTGCATGCGCGAGGGGTAGTGCGGGGGGGATGGCATACACGCTTTGTTATATGCACAAGGAAGGTGCTAGGCGGGTGGTACTGCAGGCACTAGGAGCCTAATCCTTGAGATCCACAAGATCTAGGTGTGAAGGTGGAGAGAGGAGTCAGGTTGAAGGCCTCTATACATGACACGCGTGTGTGCAGCTGCGAAGGCGAACAGATGTAGGGTGTGCGGTGCATGGTGGTGCTACAGGCACTAAGGGTGCCGGATCCATGGGATTTGTAACTTTCTGATGTGTGTGGCATAAAATTCGCTGTGTGTGGGTGGTTGTAGGGATGATTAGAGGTGGCGCGTAACATTAGAATGTGTGACTTAGTCATAGGTTGGTGTGTGGCAATGGGGAAAACCCGGAGCTCACGACTTACTTCTTTTTCTACCACTGCGAAGATAAGCATTTTAGTTTTCCTAAGATTTAATTTCAGTAATAAGTACTAATGATTTTTTATAAATTGTATAGGTAAAATAGAA
>NW_019014688.1:417462-429061 GCF_000150535.2 Carica papaya
TTAAAATTTAAATATAATAAATTTATATTTATTATAAATTATTTTATTTTAAAAATATTTAAATTATTATAATAATTTTTAGAAAAATATTATTGTTTAAATAATTATAATAATTGATTTTTTTTTGTTATTATATGTTTTTTTATCATTTCAATAATATAATTAACTTTTATAACATAATTCATTAAACAACATTTCCAATTCTTAAATTGCAAATACTTTTATTATAAGTTTCGTTAAACCAATAGGAGAGAGAGACAAGAAAAGAAATTAAGCTTCCTTTTTTTTTTTGTGAGAAAGAAATGAAAAATAAGAGAACATTTAATTAATTAACTGGTCATCAAGAAGACAAAGAAAATAAGCAACCCAACCCCACAACAAAGAGGCGACCGAGAGAATAAGACAACGCAACCCCCCAATGAGCTACTGGGTACATCAAATAATTAATGGAAGGAAACATTTTTATTTTTTTAATAGTTTTTTTTTATAAGAATCCTCACGACTTTTAGGTCAAGTTCATTGAAAAAAGTAAAAGAAAAAAGTGATTATAATTTATATGTATAATATACATGTATAATTCCGAAAATGCTACATTACACTTTCTTATTTTTATAAACAAAAAACAAATATAATGTTAATTTGTTAATATTAATTGTAATTGTATATATTATGTGGAGATAAAATTTTTAAATATTATTATCTATTCAGAATTTGAAATATAAAAATAAAATTAATGTGATAATATATATAATTATTATCTATTTAAATATTAAAATATAAAAATAAAATTAATTTTTAATTGATTATAAATTAAAGATTATGTAATTCTCAATTACTTATTTATTTTTCATATTCATCATGCAGATTTTAAACTAAAAATTAAGTGTAATAATTTTTTAGATTTTCGTTAAAACTTCTTATACTTTTATGAAATTTTTACTCACGTAAAATAATATTTTTTTACATTATTTTTTGTATAATAAAAATTTTCTTTTAAAATTATATTCTGTGCTAAACAAAAATGAAATATCTATTTTGTAAGAAATTAAAAAAAAAACTTCTTTTATTTTTTGGACTAACAATTACAAAATAAAAAGGATTGTGTAAGAAAAGATTATAATAAAGTAATAATAATGCAATAATAAAGTTAAGAGAGAGCGAGAGAGAAAGAGAGAGAGAGAGAGAGAGAGAGAGAGAGTTGGGCTTAAAGTGCATAAGCAATACTGTTATAATAAGGCATTGTTTAGCCAATTGTAATACAGAGATACATAACTGTAACGTACACAAAATATTGATTGAAAAGTGGATAGAGAATCCACTATTAACACTAACACAACAGAAAACAACAAAACAAAACGTTGATAAATGCAGGAAACAGATTTAGGGTAGATATACCATGATGATTATTTGGAACAGAACAATAAAAATAGTGATAAAAGCCAATGAAACTACGTGGGAGATTCAATCGTCACAGCAACGATACATGATATACTTCTCCATCAGACGCCCACACTCGAAGCAGACCATCTTGTCGGGAACACCCCAGTTGACTTCCGGGAACATGAGACGATAACAGTGCTTTGAGGAGTGTTGTTTTAGCAAGTAAGTGTTAAGAGCTGTCATGAAACTATCTTTGCAAGTTTCATGATTATACCATGCATGGTAATTTGTCATGCAGTGAAGAGCCATGTCTCCTTTAGCTCTTGCCATCCCAGAAGCCCCTTCAGAGAAAATTGCCCATTCATTATCACTCCCATCAAACCCTAATATTGCCATGGCTTCTTTCATTAATATGTCATACTTGTCACTGGCTTTGAAGTGTTTTAGCTTTGAGTAGAGTATGCTTTCTAGTCGAGACCAGAAGCTGCAACCTGAGTCTTTGAGCAAACCAGGCCAGCATTGACTCAGTTGTTTCTCGACGATTATGGCTGCTACTTGTTTAGCCCTGGGCGAGTTCCTTTTCCCAACGTAAATTAGTTCATGTGAGAGATTTACTGTATTTGCGAAAGCTCTCACTGCATTTGTGAACTCTGTTATCCATTTTATATCTTCGCCTCCATACAAACATATGAATCTCTTCTCAGTCCTCTGATCATCATCATCAACACTCAAAAGTCAATCATGATAATATCTATCTAAGTAGGTGTAATCAAGCAAGTTATATGTAATATATAGTCACGTACCCAACGATGAATCTCGACGTCAGTAATGCCATAGATAAAGAGATCGAGTTTCCATGATTCTTTCTGCCACAAAGTTTCCTCGATTTGATCGCTGAAAGGGAAAGCCTTATTTCCCCAAATCCAAAACATGTGGAGGGAATTTTTGCAGACGACTTTTCCTTGTGCATCCATTGTCACTGCAACTGGCTTCTTCGTGAATTGCCAGACGTTCTTGATGTATTTAATGGCTGGTGCTTTGATATGAGTTGGGTGCAGAGCCAGCCATGGCATTGTTGCTCTGAGCTTCTCGAAGTCACCTGGCCAGTACGGGACTGACGTGTCCACAATCGGAATCCAAACGACTTCGTATTGATACTCCACCTTTCCCCTTGACTCTTTGTACTGTTGCTTAAGAACTTCAAACTCTTCAGTCGTAGCCACATCAAGACCCGATATCAATAGTACCACATGCTTTCCCCTTAGTACATCGATTTGGACCTGTTCCAATCATTATTAATTATATATATGCTATTATATATGGGCAAGTATATGAATGGGATGAAAGAACAGACCATCTTCTTGGTGGAACAATCCATTAATGCATTTTGGTGATCAATATCCTTGGTATTATAAGGATTGATCAAAGCCTCGATAATGGTGATGTTGCTTTGTGGGGAAATTCTAAAGATCTGCACAAGTCCTATGTAAGCTTCTTCATCTGTTGCATGGTTGACGGTTGATCAATTATTAATTAATGTTATATTTCAAGAGTTAACCATAGAAATATAAACATATTGTGCATCAATGCAACCATAAAGTATCAAGGGTTGACCTCTCAGTTCCTCAAACCGAACGGTATACTCGTGAAGGCGCATGACAAGACTTGATAATTCTGATATATCAGTTATGTGTTCACTATATAATACATAAATTCAAAATGAGTTCGTTAATTAGGGAAGTTAAATCAATTAATATTGAAGCATATATCTATATATATGTAAAATATGTATAAAATTAATGAATGACTTACTCAACACCCGGGCCGGAGAGGCTAGCAACCTTTGAGGCGCAAGCAACAATGCTGCGCATGGTCCAATACGCAGCCATGGGGATCAATGGCAAATTAGAAGAGTTTGCAGTTGTAATGGAAATATTTTGGGGAGATTTCTCACTAATTGTTATTATGTAATTGACATTCCTAATCATGGCCTTAATGAGATTATTAAGTTCATCTAAAACTGGTTTAACCCAGATACTATGCTCATAAACAATTGGCAATTGTTTAAGGAGTGCAAGAGATTTGGCAAGTGAATTTGTAGCATAAAGCTCAGAAAGAAGCCAGAATTCTCCATAAATCACAGCAAAAGCCGCCATGCCTAACACCACCTTGGCTTCCCATGAGTAAATCGCAAGTATATCGAAGATCGCCTTGGTTGTTGCCCCTGCATCATGTCCTCCAGAACATTTGCATACCATCTGTACATACGTATCGTTATATATTACTATATGTATATGTATATGGATGTAATATATGATTAATTGATATTTGCAAAAAGAGTTGAACCTCGCAGCAAATGGCCTCTATAATATCAGCCGATGCTTCAAGCACTGCGTTCCCGTTCTTCTCCTTCAGGGCCTCCATGTTTACTATCAGCTGTCCATATATATATATAATAGTGTTTAAATTGAACACATCATTATTATTCTTATATATGCACTGTAATAAGAGGGTCATAAGAAAGATATAAGTATAGATACATTTTTAGGAGCATCAGGAATGCCACGAAGCAAAATGTCTTGAACTATATAGAAAAAAACTGGCTTAACGTCCAGGTGTTGTTGAGGATCAGGGCTATGTGCCGCCATGATGGCCATGGGAAGTAGGCTATCATCGGCTGTAACCGTTACGTCCCTTACGATGGTGGAGGGCTGGTGGACGAGATAGCGCACGGCGGAGGGTGATGGTGCGGGTACATCCCCAGTGCTTCTGCAAGTTACACATATATCTAGTTAGACTTAAACACACGTAATCGTAAAGATGTGTTTTGATTTCGAAGAAAGTTGTGTATGTATGTATGTATATATATATTTAATTCTTTTCTTAAATTAAACTAAAAATGCAATAACCAATAGATAATATGTTGTCATTTATAAATAAAAAGTTTTTTTGTTTTTTTTTTCTTAAGCTTTCCAAAACTACTTAATTTAGAAATATATAAAGGTATACATACAATCATAAACGTCCATAATAATTATGAAAGAGAATTTCCTGTTTAATATTTTCATCCAATATCCGAAGTTATCAAAACTTGTGTACATATATATATAATATTTTTTAAGCTTTATTATTTTTTATTAAGTAAAATGAAATCTATTTTTTTTTTTTATAAAGTTCAAACTAACAAAAATAAAGAATTTAGTTGCTTTCTAAAGTGGATCAAAGACATATCAATGTTAAAGTAGACTTCAATTTTATTTTCTTTTTCTCACTGCATATAGAAGTAATGAAGGTAGGCGGGACAAAAGAGTTAAGCCTTCACCAATTTGATATTAATAATAAATTAAATTTTTACTATGTGAAAGCATCCAATTTTATTATATTTTGAGAATAATGCATTCCTATTATAGTTAATTAATCTTATCATAGTTAAAAAGTTTTTAGTAAATGCAACATTTTGAGTTAATATATTTATTAAACATGACACAACTAATTAATAATAAAATAAATGCTTTTACATTCAAAATATAATTAAAGCTTTCAAGTTAATGTATTATTTATTATGTAAATAATAACATAAATTTTGGAAAAAAAAATTATTTGGAATATTTTAAAATTTTAATTAAAAAAGAAAGTTAAATGTGTTGGATTTTGAAAATATATATAATAAATATTTTTTAAAAAAAAAAAAAACTCTACATTAAAGTAACCTCTGTCTTACGTATACGACGCACGGTCTCCTCAAAATTCAGAAAACTCTTCAAATCGTAATTTTTCCATGCCTTTCTTCTACTTTTGGAAACCAAAAAAATGTGTATTTCTACTTTTTATTTCATGGTCATCATCTATATAATACACACACACATACATATATATATATATATATAACTCAATCAAATTGTAAATAATTAAAACAATGGAGTTTTCTTTCTCTGAGCAACATGCATCTTAAAATGGAAGGTAAATGAGCTCCAACAGTTGCTTTAACCAGTTAGGTTGGAAAAAATATAACTCATCATGATAAAAACTAGATCTAATTATATAAATATAAATATATTATTATTAATTAAGAAATTACCTTAAGTGCCGGAGCTTGACATCTCTTTTGGTAACAATCTCCCTGCATTTTCCAAAAATATTTTGATAGAATATATATTATCGAGAAAGATAAACTGAAATTATTGCAAATATATATATATAAATTCACATACTTATATAGATATATATATATATATGTAGACATGTATATAAATCTTTAGGGGACTTACTTATACATTTTTTTCATAAATTGGCAAGAAACCTCCAATTGCTTGAAAAATGTATAAGAATGGGACAACTATATCAGTCGGAAGAAATGGTGCGTACATATAAATATAAGTTGGTAGCTTAGAGGAGACAAGAAAGTTAAATAGTATTGAATGGAGTATTAAACATACATGCAAATCATTAGTACTTATCATTAATACTCATGATATTGAAAGGCTAGATGTGATCAAGGTGCTTATTGTATATAATTGCATATAATAATAATAATACTAATAATAATTACAATAATACTTATTTTAATTATAATTGGGCAAATGGTTTTTTTAGTTCGATGAATGATATTATTTAGAATCAATAAGTAATGACTACACAAAATGATATTTTTGATTCAATGAATTTATATATAAAATATGGATATTATTATTGATTATATACAAATAGAGTGATATATACTTTTTTAATTTCATCTATTTAAAAATAAGTATAATTTATACGTACTATATTAAACTAGACACAATAGCAATCAATTGATAGTATTTGATGGAGCAGATGATGTTCTTTATAAATAATTGATAGCTAGTAAAACAATAAGAACTTAAAATTTTTAACTTTTCATCGAGTACTGAATATTGCAGACTATATGTTATATTATAAATGAAGTATAGATATTATGCAGTGTCGGTGTACTAAATGTACCCTAATAATAATAATAAATAGTTTTATTATTTTTTGAAATAAAAATAAAAAATTAAAATAATTTGAACTGTTAAATTTGAAATAAAAATTTCAAAATGATTAGCACTAACAAGGTCTTGGGCTAGTAGATATTATGAGACTAAAACATATATAATCACAACATTATTATGGTTTTGATTCAATGAATGACAGTTATTAGAAAATATTTAGTCATATAGGTTGTTTAATAAAATTTTAAAATGAATATCAGATGAAAAATTTTTATTTAGAATCATATAACTAATACGAATTAGACACATAATAGGATATATTTGGTTCAGTGAATTTAAAAATAAAATATTTATTTGCATGATTTAATTCAATGTACCCATAGTATGCTGACATGAGGTGTGGATAATTTAATAAAATTTACTTGGATATACTTTGGTTTTTAATAGTGGGTTTGAGTGTTTCTTTAGTGCAAGTGATTGTAAAGTAAAATAGTATATAATAATTAATAACGATGGTAGACAGGGTTTTAAAGCAATTAATGGTAAAAATTAAATATATATACCTATTTTGTCGGTTTTCATAATTCATTTACCACTATATATGTTTTATAATGTTGTCATTATATTCTTTTAGGTCAATTAATTTATTTTTCCAATAAGGATGTATTACAAGCTTTGCTTCAAGTAGTTTAATAATCCTATTTTACCTAATTTTCACCTTAAGCTCGTAATTGATTTATTGTGAGTTGTCTCATTATTCTATTATTTATTAGTACACCTTTGCAACAACCAATCTTAATTTATCGATTGTTACCTCTACATAAAGAATATCTAATAGTTTGATTTTGCGTTTTATCTAAACTAAGAGATGTAGTTTGATCATTTAATTCAAATATATTTTAAGCACTCTTAAGTTCATAAAAAAATTATGAGAAATTGATAATATTTACACGCGTGTGTGTGTGTGGAAAAGATAGAGAAAATTACATAAGTATTATGTTAGCTACATTTTAACTATAATCAATCACTATCTAGTTATATTATTCATATATTACTTCCTCAACAAAAAATTATGAGTTCGAGTTGAACTATGCTCCTGTGTATATCATTATTTAGAAGTTATTTATATTTTACTATTATTTGTGTATGTGTATCATCTAATTAATAATATATAAATTTAGAAAATAAATTATATTTCATTTACAAACTTTATATAAAGTCTTAAGTGTAGATGAAATATCACTTACCACAATCATTCAATAGCTTAGATGAATTTATTTGCAAAATACTCGTGATTTTAAACACTAACTATACACTCCTAATTTCAAACACATAACATAAACTGTATAAAAAGTTGTATAATGTTAATGTTAATAAAATAAAAGACAAGAATACCCATGCATGTAAAATATGTCATTATCTATCTTCTCCCTTTTTTTTTCTCTTTCTTTCTTCCCATATTCACAATGTTATGAAAGATATCAAACAAGAAGAAGTTGTAAATGCTAGCTAAAAGACTCAAGTAATATATGCACAATATTATAAAATGTCGTATTTTGTATCTTAAATAGATCAAAATTTGAATTAAGAACTAAAATTTAAGTTATAATTATAACCACCTTAAAAACAGAGTATAGAAAATGAATCCTTCTCTACAACTTCTTGATAAAGATGAAAGACCCTTAAAGTATGTCCCTCCATAAAAATCTACTTCACCACATAACTTAGAAATGGTATCTAAAAGAAGAAAATGTGTAAATATCCTTTTTGTTAAACGATAATCATTCATCAAATCCATTACTAATGAAGTTAATAAAATAAATAATAATTTATTAAATATTAATCCATAATTAAGATTTTTGTTTAGTTTTGTTGAAATTTCTATAATAAACCAAGGACTCATATGGTCTAGTTTTCCAATTCGGATTGAAATTGGAGATCTCCATGATAATTCCAAGAGTTTTTGTATTTATGATAAATGAAGACATGAATGGTTGTCCTTTTGTGTAATGGCATAGCCAAAAAATGGAGTTCTTTGTTTGAAGATATTATAGATACGATTTTTAATAAGGAAAACAACATTCTTAAAATGGGCATCCTTAATAACAATGATCTTAGTTGTCCTTTGTATTAAAGAGTGATAACGACCTTGTTGTAAAAAAGGACAAGATAATTTTAGCTAATAGTTTAAGTCCCTTGGCAAATAAAAAGACATCTCCAATTAAGAGTTGAAAGCCTCAATGTCAACCTATTGAAGATTGGTTATTAAGTAGTGGTAAAGCTTCACCTAAAGAAGGCCAAGATATTGAACTAACAAATAAGAGGCTTTATACTCAACAATCTAGCCAACCTAGATATTTCACTAAAGTCTAAACTAACCCTTATTAATTCTTTTTTTTTTTTAAAGTTTACTATCGAGCCATATATCAATACATAATGTCTGGACAATTTATTGACATTTCTTATCTCCACTATTAGCCCAAGGTCTAGGACAACCCAAGAGGGGGATTGAATTGAGTTTATAAAATTCTAAGGCCCCTAGAGGACTTTCCATTTTTTTCTTTAAGTGTTATTCGACATAAGTTGAAAGTACATCTTTGTATGATGAGAATTTTTTCTAATTCATTTATGCAATATGCTCCAAATTAATACTCAAATAAGATAGTGTGAGCAATGAATTTACTTTCTGACTGTGTGTAGATAAGAATGCAATATCAAGTGAATATAAGCAGCAAGTAAAGCAAAGAGGAAAATAAAGAGAGTACAAACTCTATAATAGAAGTTTGATCATACTACTTGTGCCTATATCATCTATCTTAAGCTAATCATTTGAGGTTTCACTTTCTTTTTCAAGGTATTACAATCGCTAGTTACTTATATTGTCTAACCCATCACTCACTTGTGTTCATTTGAACACTACCTGTCTATTTACCAAGGTATGAAACTCACATCTCACTCATGCTCTTTTAAACACTACCCTCCTATTTATTAAGGTATCAAGCTCATCTCTCATTTGTGTTCCTCAAACACTACATGTCTAGTTATTAAAGTATCAAACTCACCTCTCACTTGTGCTCCTTTGAACATTATACACCTGTTTATTAAAGTGTCAAACTCATATTTTGCTCTTATTCCCTTGAATACTATAATTCTAAAGGTTTTCTTAAATCTTTCTTATAATATGCCAAAAGGCATACATAAAACATTTACAATTTTTTTTTTCAAATATTAGATTTACAAAGAATAAACATATTTAGCACAGAAGGAAGATTAAGAGAATAATATTTGCTCTTTTGTTTTCACAATCATTTTTTTTTCTCTCATCTTCTTCACTTGTAAAATCTATAAGAAGAAATTACTTAAATATATAAAAGTCAAAGCTAGTCATTGGAGGCTTTTCAAAAACCAAATGTAGCATTTAAAGGAGTTAAGATCATGTTATTTAAGAATCAAAGATTTTTTACATGGTGTGATCTTATAGATCACTTATCATAAAAAAATAGTATATTTTAAATATACATAGTCTTTGACTTAATTTACGAAAACCAAATATTTTATTTATGACTTCTATAGAAGTTGTTTAAAATAAAACAAGTGCATATTATTATATGATTTTTTAGAAATCATATTGACGTACTTAAAGTTAATAAATATAATTTGATTTCATGATGCGGGAGGGACTTAGAAGGATTGTAATACTCCCAAAATCTCGTTCCACATATGATCAAATAGCTTAACATCCTAAATCACCCTCTTCTTTCAGGCAACTTTTGCTACACCTGGATACTCCTATAAGAAGAGGCAACTTTTAGTCTTGGTTTTTTTCCTTGATAACAATGTTAAGATATGGGTGATTCAGTTCATGGTTACGACATAGTGATTTTTCCCACTACTATGATTGACGTTCTTATCATACTGCCATGGCGTCCTAAGCAATAAGTGTCAAACTTGCATTGGAACAATGTCACATAGTACTTTGTTAGTATATTTGCCTACAAAAAATGTCACTCGAACCTATTTAGTATATTGATCACCTTACTGTCACCTAGCTAGTGTAACTTATAGAGGTCACGATGTAGTGTGCATGTCAACCTGACCTATCTATCAATAATGTGCTGGCTATATTGGTGCAACTCCCACCATCAATGGTCACACTACAAACTTTCGCATTGACGAAACATTTAAAGTGAAATATAATATCTCTCTTATTAGTTCCTTTTGCTTTAACTGCATGTGTAGGGTGCATTGGATAACAAAGACATCACTTGGGATTGGTTGGGCAATGCTTTCTTCACTAGCTCCCAATGGGGGTAAGCCTTCTGGTTCACTATCACACTCATGGCCAATGATGACATCCCCGTCATTTAATATAATCATTGTCTGCTGATTGGGGCACTCGGAGCAATATGTCAAAGTCTTAAGTATTTGAAACACTTCACAGTGTTCTATCTCATAGCAGGGCTTTAGGATTCCCTGCTAGCCTAACAGTAAGCGGTTTGTCCCTTCTCTCCTTAATTGGCTTATTTTCTACCCTTCTAAGCCACCTTGAATTGTATTAAGGGCCATTGATGGTGGTTACTCTGGTGGTTCCTTTCCCCTTTAACTATCTTTTAATCTTAATAACTTTGTGCACCATTTTTTTAGGTCAATATAGTTTTGTAGCTCAAGGGTATTGTCTATCTCTTTATTCAACCCTTTTAAGGATCAAGCCATAGTGGTTTCAGGTCTCTCTTTGATCTTGACTCGAATCATGGTAATCTCCATCTCCTTATGGTATTCTTTCACTGTCTTATTTCCTTGAGTGAGGCATTATAGTTTTAAATTCATGTCCCTGCCAAAGTAGGACAGTATGAACCTCTCCTGCAGGTTGACATAAGTGGATTTTCATCTCGTTCTCTAAATGCAACTGTAACACCCTACTCACCACCGTGCTAAATTGCATTTGAAAAACTCTATTTATTCGAGTATTAAGGCCCCACTGAACTCATTTAATTTTATTTTGCAGTTTTACATCGTAATTTGTAAATTATACTGATTTTATTATTTTATTTTATTTTATTTTATTTTACCTAATTTTCTTTTGATTTATTATTTTTTTAAATAAATAATTTTAAGGAGAAAATGGAAAAAAAGGGGGAAAAATCTCGCAGGAAGTAATTACCCGTGCGGGACATGCACACAATGGGCACGTCCCAACTGCACGAGGCACGGGACATGCGCACAGTGCACACGTCCCATCTGCGTGGGGCCATACCTGCATGTGCGTC
>NW_019014688.1:433178-471237 GCF_000150535.2 Carica papaya
GGCAAAATTCGGTGAAGAGAGAGAGAGAAAAAAGATGCTCAGCATGAAAAACGAGGGAGGAAGGCCTTTTAAACCTTAAGTGTTTATGATATAATTATTCACCTTTTAAATCTTACGATGTTATCTGAATACTGTTTTCCTTACTGAGCATATAGAACTCACTCTTTCCATGCCCCCATAGATGAGAAAGATAGTGAGGGACCGTCAGCTGACCTACCCATTAAAGTCTATGAAGATTCTGTGGATCTACAAACCTTGAGTGCATGATTGTTTCTGCACTCTGATGAGTCCAATAGCATAATGATAGAAGTGGCCCTTTTTGTATTTTAACATTTCTATTTTGTAGCCACTTTTGGCCTAAGTTATATGTGTATTTGGAACTTATATATTTTATAAGGAATTTGTATTAGTTTGCTCCGCTGTATATAATTTTTATCATATACTCATAATCTGTTTCTGTATCTAACACCTACATGCCTTCATTAGCATTTAGGATGTCACAGCAACTGACTGATCTGACCATACTAAAACATATTCAGTGAACTCAAGGGTTACCAAAGCTGATATTCTTCTCTTCGTTGTAGTTTTGATAATTAAAGATGCGATCGACCCTTCGCTCTTAGTTGAGGTAGTTTTCAACATCATTCTTCCCTTGAAAATGGGGATAGGTGCCTTAGAGGTACTAAGATCTCCGTCGACTCTTTCTCCCCTCTCTACTTTATGTTGTTTAGCTTCGCCATCCCAAGATCATGTCTCATCTTATATGACTTGGCGTCAAGTCTGGTTGTGGTGGCCTCCCTATTCCAATTGATCCATTCGTGCGACAATATTTCCTAGTTGAAAGCTTAGTTGGGTGAAAACGTTTGTGATTCTTTCCTTGATGTTGACAGGTCTGCTATTGGTGCTGTGATGAAAAATGGTGAAGTACCTATAAGAAAAGGTTAGTGAAGGTAAATAAATTTTGTTGTAAGCATGGACATGGATCATAAAGAGAAGGTCTCATCCAATGAAAGAAGAACTTAAGCCCATTCCATCAAGGCAATTTAGTATCTTTAACTCTATCCAAGTACAAGACGGAAGTGGAAAGAAAGAGGAGGGAATCGATTCCTATGTAATTAACCTTTAATTTAGTTAAAAGAGATTCCTATGTAATTAACCTTTAATTTCTATTTTAGTTAGAAATTTAACTTTTAATTTTTAATATATTTTCATATGTCTCCCCCTTAATGTGGCTATAATTTCTTTTAATTAAATGAGAATACTAACTCTATATTAGTTAAGAAACTAGTCTTTAATTTTGAATTTATTTCCTATGTAATTGCAAATTAAATTAAGAGATTTTATTTCTTTTTTATTTATGTAGCTTAGCCTATAAATAGGCTACCAAGTTTTTATTGTAAGACATTCAACAATTACCTCAATAATATTAAGAGTGTTTCTTTTCAAGAGAGGTTCTTCTGCCATCTTATTGAGTAAGGAATGGATCTACTTATCAATGTAGAACTTTGTGGCCTTTTTTTAGTCTATTTCTTTTATTTCCAGTAACCTTAGTTTCTATCATTCTTGATAGTGGGGTTAAGTAGGCTATATGATCAATTCTTTTGATGTCTTTAAATAAAATTATGTGAGTTTCTGATTATACTAGTTGATCTTGGATTCTGCATCATTTGGTATCAGAGTTTTAGCTCCATTTAAACCTACTTTTTTACTTTTGCACCTTTAAATTCTTGCACCATTTTTTTTGTTCATCTATTAAAAAAAAAGAATTATCTCATACATAGATTCGAGCAAGACATAACATCAATTGAGACTTTCTTGGCTTGATAAAATCGTTGTTAAATATTAATTTTTTTAATGTACTTTTCTTGTAATATTGTTTCCTATGCAAAAAAAGAGAAAAAAAAAAGAAAAGAAAAAAAGAGAAGAAAAGAAAAGAAAAGATAAGAGAAAAGAAAGGAAACAAAAAAAAGAAATCCCGATCAAGTAACAGACTCATCGAAAAAGTACTTACCTTTTTGGTTTTCAACCTTCCTTATTTGAAACGATGTAAGAACCAACTCTTCATAAGGCAAAAAGCCTTTTTATTCTACAATTTGTTTTTACAACCACGTGCATTCATACTTACACAGTTCATTAAAAGCTACATTTTTTTATATAGAACATAATATAGATCAGGAATAGATTGGTAGGAATATCTTTCTAATTTTTTCTTGAGACAATACCAAATCCCTACATCTTCTATAAACCGTCATTTTTTTTTTCTACTCTTAGTTTCTTTTATTGTTCTAAGCTTTAGTTCCCTAATACATCTAAGCATCTAAATTGCAGCTTAGAGCTTAACGTAATTGATAACACACTACATCTTCCTCCAGGTATTACACTTTTGCTTCTAGTATTGGTGCGATATTTATTCTATAGGACTCATTACGATTTTTTAAAATAATACTTGAGAATATTTTAATTCAAGATGATCTATCTGACACTCAACTTGAGGGTGGGAGATAAAAAGATCAAAGGCAAGAGTGTGTGAGATTATCAGAGGATAAAAGCAAAGTGAGTGAAATACGAAAGAATTGGTGAGAAATTTTTTTTTTACTAACCCTTTTGTAGGAAATCTTCTTAAAATGTAAAGTGAGCATCAAAGCCCCACCAACAAAATGCTCTTTATGGAGGTTATGCATGCAGAATTAGCACGACTTAGTCAAAAGGTAGATAACTTGAGTAGTGGTCAAAATGAAGCAAGACATGAGGCCCCTAATACAAGGCGACCTAGAACTCAACATCCTAAAAATAGGTCGGGTCCTGTAATGATGAGGAGAAAAACCTTGTTAGAATGAGAGAAGATTGGACGGACAATAGTATTAGCTCCATCAAAATGATGATACCACCCTTCAAATGTAGGAATGATGCAGAAGCCTACCTGGAGTGGAAAGAAAAGTAGAGTTGATCTTTGACTACCACAACTACATCGAAGAAAAATAGATCAAGTTGGCAGTTGTAGAATTCACTGATTATGCCCTATTGTGGTGGGATCAATTAATCCTCATTAGACGACACAACAGGGAACAACTAGTCTCCATTTGGAGAGAGATGAAGGCCATCATATGAAAAAAGTTCGTACCCTCTTATTATTACAAAGAAATGCATAAAAAATTACAACACTTGACACAAAGATCTATGCCCATTGAGGATGTAAGGAGATGGAGATGGCCATGATTAGGGCCGATATTAAAGGAGATCCTAAAACAACCATGGAAAGATTATTGGGAGGTCTTAATAAGGAGATTGCCAACACTGTGGAGTTGTAACACTATATAGAGTTGGAAGACATGGTGCACATGGCCATAGAAATCGAGAGACAACTGAGTTTTAAAGGGAGGGGTACATCATATGCTACCCTTACCTACAGCTCAGAATGGCCCAAAAAAGAAGAAAACTAGGGAATAGACGAGAAAAAAAAAAGTCTGCACCACCTGATACAAAAGGTAAGACACCTAACTCATCTCAAAAGTATAGTACAATTTAATATTTTAAGTGTCTCAAAATTGGACATATAACCTCTTAATGCCCAAATAAGAAGATCATGTTACTGAGAGATGGTGGCACAGTTGATTGTGACAGTGAAGATAATGATAACATGCCACCACAGGAGGATGTTGAAGAAAGTATTGAATATCTAGCCTAAGGGGAAGATTTGGTTATTAGAAGAGTTTTAAATGACCAAATCAACCCAGAAAAAAGTAGCTAGCATAGAATATCTTCTACACTCATTGCCTTATAAAGGGGAAGGTATGTAGTTTCATTATAGATGGGGGTAGCTGCACCAACATTGCTAGTACTATCCTAGTTAATAAACTTGGGTTAAATTGCATGTGTCATCCTCACCCTTACAAGTTGTAGTGGTCGACTAATTATGGAGAGATAAAGGTGACTAAGCAGGTATTAGTTTCCTTCTCTATTGGAGGATACACTAATGAAGTACGTTGTGATATTGTACCCATGCATGCTAGTCACATCCTATTAGGAAGACCCTGACAATAAGACAAGCGTGCAACTTATAATGGTATTTCTTTAACATGAACGGTTAGAATTTTACACTTGCATCGCTATCACCTGAGGAGATATTCAAAGATTAGCAGCAACACAAAAACTCTATAAAATCAAGAGGAAATGAAAGACTGAGCAACATGAAGAGAGAATGTTACTATATGAAAAAAGAATGAGCTAAGGAGGCCTTCTTTCAAGAAAAAAATATTAATTCACCTCAAGCCTTTTTTGTTTAATGGTGTTGTCTTGTAGGACATTTTTTTAAAGAAAATAGGATTGGTAAAACCCCTACATAAGAAGTGTCTGATTCGATGACGAATCATTTTGAAGGGCGGGGATGATGTGAGCATAGACATGGATCATAAAAAGAAAGCCCCATCCAATGGAAGAAGTTAAACCCATTCCATCAAGGGAAATTTGGTATCTTTAACTCTATCCAAGCATAAGAGGGAAGTGGAAAAAAAGAGGAGGGAATCAACTAAAAAGGAGACCTTATAGCCAGCCATAAATTTTCATATGTCTCTCCATTTATTTGACTATAATCTCTTTTAATTAAAGGGGAAGACTAAATCTATTTTAGTTAGGAATTTAACCTTTAATTTTTAATATATTTTCATATGTCTCCCCCTTAATTTAACTACAATCTCTTTTAACTAAAAGGGAAGACTAAATCTATCTTAGTTAGGAAATTAGTCTTTAATTTTTTATTTATTTTCTATGTAATTGCAAATTAAATTAAGAGATTTTATTTTCTTTTTATTTACATATCTTAGCCTATAAATAGATTACCAAGTCTTCATTGCAAGACATTAAGAAATTACCTAATAATATTAAGAATGTTTCTTTTTAAGAGAGGTTCTTCTACCATCTTGTTGAGTAAAGAGTGGATCTACCTATCAAGGTACGACCTTGTGGCATTTTTTCATTTTATTTCTTTTATTTCTAGTGACCTTAGTTCTTATCATTCTTAATAGCGACTTAAGTAAGGAGGGTTTCTATAGGATCAATTCCTTTGATGCCTTTAAATGAAATTGTATGAGTTCCTGATCACGCTGATTGATCTTGGGTTTTGCATCAAATTCTCTCTCTCACCTTCACTCATGTTTACCTCAAAATCTCTCCTACTACAATTTCTCCTATCAAACTAGACTTTGGGAGTGAATCCACTTAAATCGAGTATGTTCATGCTGTCATAAGGTATAGCAAAGGATCAAAGGTGGTTCCGTTTCAAAAGGCTCAGGTTTAGAAGGAATGCAGGTGAAATATAATTACAATATGGAAGTAAATGTGAAGCAAATGGTTTTTGCTCACGGGTGTGAGTTAGTCTTCCCTTTGCTTATGCAGCATAATGAACAAAATTTTTCGCGTACACTTGGTATGATTATTCTTCCCTTGACGAATCGAAGATTTTCGTCACATTACAGGTTGTTAATCTTCTTTTGTTTTATTTTGAATTAAAATAGTGCCAATTGCAATATGGTGTGCAATTGAGATATTTTTGAGTTTTTCTGAATGTAGGTAATTATTTTTTTTATGAAAGGGTAAACAACAATCACTTGAATGGGACAGATAATATGTGTTCAAGTGGGATGCAAACAATGATTAGCAATAGGATGAATTACTACTAATATATACGTAAATAAGAATGCTAAAGTAATTTAACATAGAGGTTGTTTAGGAGTTTAGCTCTGATATTAGATGATACGGGAGGGACTTGGAAGGACCTTAATACTTTTAGAACCTCACTTCATGTATGATCAAATAGCTTAACAGCCTAAATTACTCTCCCTACTTATTTCTACACCTCATGTTGGATTGCAAAAATAAGATAATAAGGAAATCAAAATGAGGAAAAGAAAGATGTCACAACTTATATGATAAGTCGATCCCAACTCCTCATAAATTACTCTCTCGCAGCATAGCGAGCACGTCCTATCTGCAAACATGCACGCACCGTCTGTGTAGTAGGCTTATGTGTCTGGGGCCTACGTGCAATAGGCCTGCGCGTGTGGTGCCCAGCACGCCAAGGCCCTGCACCCGTGGCAGGAGGCCTGTGTGTCTGCAGCATGCCGACCGAGGCACTGTCACCTTGGGTAGTGTGCCACTGCTGCCTCGGGCAACGCGCCGTCACCGCTAGTGGAGGAGGTCTTCTTCCCTCGTTTTTCGTGTTGATCATCTTTTTCTCCTCTCTTTTCACTGGATTTTGCCACTTGCTTCGAATCTGACGGTTCCAAAACTATATAAATTGCCCTTCCCCTTCCCTTCTTTTTCACACTTTCATTCTTTCATTTTTATGATTTAGAGAGAGAGATATAGTAGTTTAGTGAGAGAAGAAGAGAAAAAAAGGAGAACAGTGAAGGAGAAAACATCAAGGTTTCAGTAAGAAATCTAGTATTTCTTTCCAATTACTTGATTCCTGCGAGAACGGTGAAGGAGTTAGAAAAGATATCATGACATAAAGCAATCCCACTAAAAAAACAATTTAATAGGCACTCTATTCTAGTAGCAAATGCCAACTGTGGGTATGCGGGAGAATTGTTACAAAGTCGTTGGCGAATGGAGAATTAAATTTCTTAAGGGGGGAGATTATAACACCCCACAAAATAGGAACACAAAATTTTAACTACGGAAATTAGAAGAAAACTTAGGGAAATAAAGAATAATGGAAAATTTTAAAATATTAAAATATAAAAATAATAAATATAAATTTCCATCCTCAAGCTAGGTTTTCTAAACTAATTTATTGAACATTATTATGCATATAGAAAATTAATTTGGGTTTAATTTCGGTAATAATATGAAAAAATAAATCCAAAAAAATTTAAAATAAATTTTGAACTAAAAAATTAATAAAATAAGGATTTGGGGAGCTAAACGAATGAAATCAGAAAATTTAGGGGCCTCATGTCAATTAAGAAAGGCCTTAAGGACTTAAACAAAAATGAACTGCAAAACAATGGGGTCTTCTATAATTTTGAAAACTTGAGACACATCAACGGGTGATATGTTCGTGACTCCAAACAATAACCACCGCGTGGCGGACACATGAACAAACCCGTACACGTGGCTAGCCACCCAGATGACAAAAGTATGTCAATCAAATGTTCGTGATGGTCTCCTGGCCAATCGTGTAGTTGAGATCAATTCTCACATAAAAGCTGATTAAACGGCCAAAGATGGCTTCCTAACTAAACCAATTAGATGACTCAGATATGATCTTGCCCAAAAATCCTATGGACAGCCCAAATCACCATATCTATATCCAATGACTAAGTTATGAGGAAATGTAAAATGACAAAAATAACCTTAATGAAACCCTAGATCTAATGACCACTATTTAAGGGGGCAAAATCAAATAAGTAGGATTCATTTTCGCATGTCATATGATGAAAATGCCCTTAAGTGATCTAATTTTTTAGATTTCAAATTTGAGATTAGATGACTCTCGAGCAGGATATTTAAGCTAACTCTAACCTGACCCTTTTTGAGGGGAGAGTCGATCAGGGAGAGGGAAAGGAGGAGAGAGACAGTAGCTGGCAAGGGAGAGAAAGACCTAGCTATGTGAGGGAGAGAGAGGAAAAAGAGATTGACAGCCGATGCAAGGGAGAAAGAGGAAAGGGAGAACAGGAGCTAGTGTGAGGGGGAGAGAGAGAGAGAGAGAGAAAGTGTTGTGACTCCAAATGAAAGGCATTCTCGCAACAAGTGGGATTTTTGCAGATGGGAAGCATTCCATGGAATAGGCACTTGTAAGTATATGGACGCAAGAGGCCACACACATGCACGGGCAATAGACAGATCATGCATGTGTATACACGCACACAGCAGTGTACACCATGCACGCAATAAGAAACTCCGACAGACGAGGGATGTTTTTCGCTGAGAGCAAGATTTTTTCCCCAACAAGGATTTCTGTGGGTTCCGCTCTAAATAAGGACTTACTGCTCTTTTAAAAGGGCTTTTTAGCCCATCCCAACAATAAGGGGATTTTAAGCCCAACCACCAACCATAAGAGACTTGAGACCATGGGTTTTAAAGGTATGAAATAGCTCCAGTGCTTGAGAAAGTGCTTGACATGAAGATAGGCCTTGGGTAAGCCCAATAAGAGTGTGTAATTTAACCATTCAGCCATGGGGGGCCACAAACATGATATATCGCGCATATGAACGTTCTTGTTCACATATGCGGGCAATCACATGTGCAGGAAGGAGAACGCACACCCATAGGATTCTATATAAGAAGCACCATACTTGACAACTCCTACTTCATATATGTCTGAGAGTCCTTTTAGGGGACTTAAAGAAGCTGCATCCAAGGGATAAAGGAGAAGGAGATAGTCCTAGAGCTAGAAGGCATCGCAAAAAGCTCAAAACTACGTGGGAAAAGTTCCCACCCATACGGGAGAGTTGTAACCCAAGAAAGACACTCTTCTCTTTTTTTTCACGTGTTTTTTGTGATTTATTTCCTTTTTTCAGATAAAGCTTATCTAAAAAAGAAGTCTACATCAAATTGAAGATAAAACCCAAGGAAGATAAAAGCACATGTGAAATTCGACTATAAGAGGAAGAATTATCTAAATTAATATTTTAACATTTTTCATTATTTTTTTATTTTTTAAAGTTTGAGATTACGATAAGTTAAGATTTAGATTAGAGTTTGATTTAAATTCTAGAGTTCGATTTTATATAGAATTAATTCGATGAAAACCTAGATAAAGGCCTCACCTTAGGCTATAAAAGCAAGTTTAATTCAAATTAATAAAATTTTAATTTATTTTTTACATTTAACTTTTGTTAAATTGTGAGAGTTTGAGTTGTTCAAGTGAGTTTGCTTCAACCATCTTGTTGAGTTGGAGAATATGAATAAACTTATTGAGTATGTTGTTATGTCTTTTCTATTCCTATTTTATTTCTCAATTACCTTAGTTTGCATTCACAGGTTGAGTGTGGTTCAAGTAGCAAGGGTTTAGGGATTTAAGTTTTTTGCATTCTAATGCATATGTGGGGTTCTTAATCATGGTGTTGGTCCTAAGTTTCACATCAGTTGGTATCATAGTTTAGGAACCTATTTGAATCTACTATCTTTAATTTCTACTTTACATATTCGTATAGCATAATTAGCACTCACTGAATTAAGAGTTAATCCATTGTGATTGCATTCCCACAAGAAATTATCTAATTGTTCATTCAAATGGAAGTTTGTTTATCCAATTAGTTAAAAAAATCCAAAGTCAAAAGAAAACCGATTGCATATCATAAGGCAATCTGACATTCATTTTGTTTTGCATTCACAAGTAAAGGAAGATTATCTTATCTACTAGGTGTGTGAAAATCTTTGTTTTCCCAAAATAAAAGAAAATTACCACACCTACTAGGTGCGCGAAAACCATTGTTCAGCATTGCATAAAGTAAAGGAAGATTACCCCATCATTAAATAGGTGTGCAAAAACCATTGCTTTATTCTAGTATGAGCATTGTATCATTGATTCTACATAAACATTTGCATAAAAAAACTTAAATTTGTCATAGAGTGTAACTGTGATCGGGTAGAATAACTAGGAATAACATTTCGATTATTTTCATCAGGGTTGGTCGGATTCATTACATTTTAAGTCCATATTTACTTCTTTATACTCTCAGTTTCGTTTCTTCAATTGTGTATTTTCTTTTTCATGACACCTCTAAGTAACTAATTGCATTATAGTTACTTAGCATATTAATTAATAAAAGCATCATAACTTCTTCATCTGTGTGTTTAAGTCTGAACTTCTAGAAACAAGATCCCCTTAAGATTCTTTGTTGTGGCTTTAAGACTAATGTGTAGGTCTAAACACTCAACCTGAGGGAAGAAACTTCAGTGTTGAGAGATTAAGAGGTAAATACGAGTGAAAGATGAGAGAGAAATTTTTTAAAAAAAATTTCTTTGCAGGAACTTCACTATTTCTCACCCAAGTGAGAACAGTAGACCCACCATTGTAGTAGAGAGAATAAAGGAGATGTTCACCCAAATGAGTGTCCGGATGGGGAATATAACTCCTAGAATATATAGGCTAGAATAGCAAAAAAATTGCAATCCAGCCCAGTGCCAAATAATTTAGGAAGAGACAAGGTCTTGTGGTGATAATACAAGTGACAAAAGGGAATATCGAAAAAAGAAAAAAGATGGAGATTTCAGTTCCATCAAGATACAGATACCATCCTTCCAAAGGAAGAATGATGTCGAGGCTTATGACGTCAAGGCTTATCTCCAGTGGGAGTGAAAGATAGATCTCATCTTCAATTGCCAAAATTAAATAGAAGAAAATAAGGTTAAGTTAGCAACACTTGAGCTTATAGATTATGCATTAATTTGGTGGGACCAAATGGTTGCTCTCAAAATCTAAGACGAAGATGAGCTTATTTCAATATCGAGAGAGTTGAGATCCATTATGAAGAAACAATTTGTACTATCCTATTTTAAAAAGGAAATGAATTAAAAGTTTTGATGTTTGACTTAGGATTTCAAGTCTATGGAAGAGTACCACCAAAAAGATGGAGGTAACTATGTCCCAAGCATGGGTCTATAAAAATCTTAAAGGCACCATAACTTGATTCTTAGGCTGCCTGAATAGGGATATTGCCAACAATGTTGAGTTACAACACTATATTAACTTGAAAGATATGATGCACATGATCACCAAGATTAAGAGACAATTGAAGTTCAAGGGGACTTCCTGAGGAGCCACTAATTCTGCCCCTCAATTCATTTCCAAATGGCCTTAAAGAGATAAAGGTAAGAAAATTGAGGAGAATAAAGACAAGTCACTCTCCACTAGCCAATTAGGTAACCCTAAGGCACTTACCTCTAATTAGAAACAAATTACTATTAAATATTTCAGGTGTTTTGGGATTTGACATATTACATCCCAGTGTTTGAATCAAAGGGCAATGATCATACAAGATAATATAGAGGTAGTCAATAATCATGAAAATGACAATAAACATGATGAAGAACTGCATCAGATGGTGAAGAGAGCATAGCTCACTAGTACAAGGAGATGTATTTATGACCCAACAAACACTGAACATTTAAGTCAAGACGGACAACAATGATCATAGGGAAAACATCTTCCATTCCAAATACCTCCTTAAAGAAAATGTATGTAGTATGATTATTGATGGAGGTAGCTACACCAATGTAGAAAATATACTCCTTGTAGATAGGGCTGAGTTGCTTGCACAAAACACCCTAATCCCTATAAAGTACACTAGTTAGATAATAGTATGGAAGTCAAAGTCACAAAATAAGTTAGAGTTTCGTTCTCCATTGATAAGTATGAAGATGAGGTATTATGTGATTGGGTGCATATGTAAGTCGGACACATATTATTGGGTAGGCCATGACAGTATGATAGGAATATTAATCATGATGGTCAAAAGAATCATTATTCCTTACATCTAAAAAGTTTGACACATGTACTTACACTGTTGACCTGAAAAGAATCCTAAGAAGATAAGATCATGATCATATGGTCTTTTCATGAATTTGAAAATAAAGGGAAGATTGGCCCAAGGAAAAATTGTGAGATGAAGGAATGTTTCTTTGGACCCATGTGAGACGTGGATGGGTTTGCATGTTTTTTATCAGGGTCACCTAGGAAAATACTGTTGTGATCATTTTGTGAGATTTGCGTGTATTCGTCTTTATATTGATTTTCCTTTTGCTTTTTTCAACCATACTCTTAATTAGTCTCTTAATGTGTCATAACTTGTCTATGTTAAATGTGTATTAAGTTTTTAAGCTCTAGATTTAGTTTAAATCAAATTATTAAGAACTGGTTTAACGAGTTTTAGTTATTTAATTAACAATTTAATGCCATTTACTTAAAATCACAATTAAAGCTTAAGACATGATTTTAATCTTCCTTATTTATCAATAGGTGATTTTTTTGAAAACAAATTATCAAGATACCTACTTATAGTTAAGCTCAATTATACTTTATCAATGCCAAATCTAAGTATATTTTGGTCTATTAATTAAACAGCTTTTGTTAGGTTTCAATTATGATTTTTGAGGACATTGAATAATCATAACCATTAAGCTCATGATAAAATAATCGACCCTTAATTATTTCATCTCAAATGCAAAATAATTAATTGAAATCTTTAGCTAGTTAATTTAGATTCTAAATTGACTTATCTCTCAATTAAACTTTTCAAGTTTATAACCTTAAATTTAATTGATTTATCAAACAAACTTTAATTAGGATCTAAACCTCTTTCGTATCCTTGATGTAATTCTTAGGGGTTGGAAAAAGCTCATTAAAGATACACTGGGGCCGTATCAAGTTGAAGGGTTTGCTAATTTTAAGTTGGTTAAAAAGTTAGAGCTATTAAAAATTGACAATAAAACTTGGGAAATTAACAACAAGATTGGTCAAATCTTGAATTAAAGATCTATATGAAGAAATCAATGACTTATTAAGGATTCAAGGGGGGAGAACCCCTCATCTAGAGAAGAGAGATGTGAGGGCTAAAAGGTAGAAGCTACTAAAGAGTGAGAGTTGTCAAAAACATGGTTAGAAAGAAAAAAAAAGGATTAGATGGTTACAAAAAGGAGACAAAAACATGAGGTTTATTCATCATGAAACAGAAAAACACTTAAACTAAGGAAAAAAAAGTTGAGGGCTAAAAAGTGGAACCTACTAAATGGTAAAAGTTGTCAAAAGCATGGTTAGTAAAGAATCAATTTTTAGATGGCTGCAAAAGGAGATAAAAACTTGAGGTTTATTCATTAGTTTTTTATTGTTTTGGGTGGGTGAAGGGGGAGGGGTTGCAAAGTTGAGGGTTAATCATGCGACATTTGCATTCCTTGGGAATTCTCTAAACCCAGACTCCAAGTCTATTAAGAGGAGATTTAATCTCACTTTAAGGAGCACTTTGATAATGTTGAGATTAGAAGTTTGGGTTGTTTAACCTAGAGGTAGGGATCCCTTTTATTGAGCGAAGGGATGAATTAGTCCTTCTTTAGAAGCTAAGGGTAATAAAATACTAAGGCATCATGATTTAAGTTATATTTTATTTAAAAAAAAGTCTTAAGAGGTAGTAAAGGATGACTTTTTATAAGCTCTTCTAAAGATTATTCTTGTATTTGAGTTTCCTAAAATCAATGTATGTACTTTTTTCTTATTCTTAAATGTGGTAACCCATTGTAACTAAAGATTATAGCTTATTTTTCATTAGGATAACCTCTAAGGCGTACTCTAAAGAATGAACAAATAGGTTAAGGATCATGATGCTAGGATTATAGATGAACCTTTTGTCTTTATCAAAGGAAGACATCTAATGACTACATAGTGATTGCTAAGAAGGTTTTTAAATAATGTGAAGGAAGGATTATATTTATTTTCCTTTCAATGTCTATTTGGGGAAACTAAAAATATATGATGTAGTGGATTGTGATTCTTTTAATGTTCATGATTGAGACGATGAATTTTTATACAACACATTGATGGATGAGATTTACGTATTAATCTCTATAGTATCTCTCTCTTTCATTATGAATGGTTCTTTGACGAGCTAGTTTCTCACAAAAAATGTCTTAAGCTTAAAGAGCTTTTATCTCATTTTCATTAAATATTAAAGTCCAAGTTTTGTAGCATTAGACAATCTGAGAAGTTTGGCCTTGTTCTTGGGCTCAGTAAGGCTTTATGAGAGTGATGGATGTGGGAAACATCTCCACTTTGGAGATGATACTCTTATTTTTATGTGGTGTATCTAAGGTGGATGTTGAACAAAATGAATTATATTATTAATTTTTACTGAATGACATAAATTTATTTTCGTTCTAATAATGTCAATTGAATTTTTAAAGTAGTAAGTGATGTGTGCATGGACTATGAAGAGATGGATGGCCAAGCCCAAAAGAATGAAGAAGTTGGCAGCCAAGAGGGAAAGTGCGAAGAAGCCCAAGAAAATAAGAAAACAAACCCATTAACCCAAGGTTGTATTCGTCCCTATAATTCAATCCAATTGGAAGAGGAAAGTAAGTAAGAAGGAAAAGGAAATCTTCCCATGAGGGATTCCTTCTCCCAAACTTGCAAGCAATCTTCTCCCTTAAAAGTGGAATCAACCAAGGAGGGGTTTCTTGACTAAACTGCAAGGGAAATCAAGGGAAAAAGGAAAACAAATCTCATTCCTTAATGAGAGATTGAATCTCATGGATTTTGGGAAGATTATGGGGGAAATTAATCCTTTCCCAAACTAGTCATAATCTTCCTTAATTCTTCCCTCCATCATCTCCATAATTAATTAGGATTCTCCCTATTTAAAAGATTTCCACAAAAGGAGATCATATCTACCTTATTTTAATATCCTCTTAATTCTTAATATTTTCTCATTTAAGTACATATTTAATTTATCATGTAATTTTCTACAATTAATTTAGGAGATTTATTTTTCTAGTATTGCACATGACCTACTCTATAAATAAACCTTCAATGTTAGTTGTAATGATTCAAGTTTACATCAATAAAGTTAAAGAGTTTATTTTCAACTAAGTGATGTGTCTTCAACCTCCTTGTTTAGTAAGGATTAGATCAACTTATCAAGGTATTTTTGTGGCATTTTTACATTCTTTTAATTTGCCAATGATTTTACTTTCTATTACCCCATTGATATCGAGTTAAGTAGGGAGGGCCTTTATAGGATTTAAGTCTTTGGTGCCTTAATGAGAATTGTGTGAGTTCTGGATTACACTATTGATCCTGAGTTCCACATCATTTGATACCATAGTTTAGACTCTATATAAACCTCATTAACATTTACATTTTTTCTTTATCTTCTTGCACTAATATTATCATTCATACAAAAAAAAATCCATACATATATAGACCTGTGACATCCCAAGTGTTAATTAAGGCAAATAGCTGTCAGATACAGATTTAGAATAACGAGTGCATAATAAAATTTATGCATCAGAATCAAACCATAAAAAATCCCTTATAAATATATATAATGTTCCAAATACATACATATTCTGAGGCTAGAACTGGCTACAAAATACAAAACTTAAGGGCCAATTCTCTCACTATGATATTGGATTCATCTGAGTGCGGGAGCAGTCATGCACTCAAACTTGTGGATCCATCGGATCCTCCTAGACTTCCAAGGGTAGGTGCAGTTCCTCACTTTCTTCCTCATCTGGGGGGGAAGGGACATGGAAAGAGTGAGTTTCATATGCTCAATAAGGAAAACAGTATTAAATTAACATTGTAAGATTTCAAAAGTTTATTATTTTATCTTACCGTTTAGCTTCCTCATTTACCTATCTCACCATTATGAAAACCATTTATTTGATATGAAAATGATAAGTTAGTATAAAAAATCAAATAAATCATAAAATTCACTAATTTTTTATGTCATGCTTCGCGAAGTCGTTACAAACTTCCATCTCTGAGGGCAGATACAGATTTTTAACTACCCAAGTGGAATGACCAGATCAGATACAGATACGACAATTTATTAAGGCCCACTTCTGGCTGGCCAAACTATCGTACGATCTATGACCACGGTCGTACCAACCATAGTGTTCTTAACATATATCTAAAGTCATGACATTACTTAGCTACGAGTGACCCCTATAGATAGTGTGATACCACTCTCGTTAGAAGGCACATCGTCATCTACTAGGAGTGATCCTCTTATGTTTCTCCAGACCAAATAGGGGAGGAAAAAACAGATACCCCGAAGGGTAAGGAGAACAGATATCGCTCAAAGATAAAAAGCCTAACGAGACACTTGATGCAATATGCATGCCAATACAAATACACTTCAGACAATACGAGCTTCATTCCACTTTTCTCTTTTCTTTTTTTTCTTTTATACTTTTTACTTTTAACGATTACATATTATATTTATTACATGCAAATTCATCAAGTGTTAGCGTTCACATAGCATGCTTGAAAACAAAAATAATTTGACTCATCTAAACAAAGAGACATACAAGGCAGACAAAACCACAATCATAGTAAATTAGCTTATTTAAAAATACTCCTTAAGACGTTGAAAGAAATACTAGATTTCTTACCAAAACCTTGATATTTTCCCTCTCACTGTTCTCCTTTCTTTCTCTTCTTCTCTCACTAATTTACTATCTCTCTCTCTCTCTCTCTCTCTTTCTCTTTCTCTCTCTCTCTCTCTCTAAACCTTTGAAAAATAGAAGAAATAAAAGTGTGAAGAGGAAGGGAAGGGGGAAGGCAATTTATAGAATTTCAAAATCGTTGGATTCACGACAAGTGATGAAATCTAGTGAAGAGATAAGAGAAAAAGATGCTAGACACGAAAAATGCAGAAGAGGACCTCTTCCACTGACAGTAGTGGCGCGCCGCCCAAGGCAGTAGCAACGCACTGCTCGAGGTGGCAGTGCTCCAGCTAGCACGTTGCAGGCTAGCCAGCAGGTGCATAGACCTACTGTCGCGCGCACTGGGCGCCGCACACGTAAGTCTACTACGTGCAGATCCCAGGCGCACAGGGGCTATCCACGCAGACCTGCTGCACGGACGGTGCATACATAGTGTGCGGTGCCTATCCGTGCAAGAAGTGATGTGCAGACAGCCCGCATGCGCGTGACAGGATATGCGTATAAGTCATGACACCATGTCGTGCGCGCTGTGCGCACGTCACATACGTGCACGCTAGCATGTGGATGGGTCATGCGCATTGTGCGCACACGCCACTGTGTTCGCATGCACGCGCACACAGTGCCCAACACCCACACGAGCAAATCGCCCTCTCACGGGATTTTTCTAGCGAGCAATTTTTCCCATTTTGCCATTTTTAAATTTTTTTTCTAAATTTTTCTTTTAATTTAAAATACGTAAAATAACTTAAAATAAATTAAACAGTGTAAATTAGTTAAGTTTAAAGCGGCCAAATACTCGAATAAATAGAGTTTTTAAATCATTTTAGTACAGTGACGAGCGGGGTGTTACGTCTCTCCCACCAAAAAAAATTTGGTTCTCAAATTTGTCTCGAATAAGTTTGGATAGTTTTTTTCTCATTTCGTTCTTCAACTCCCATGTTGCTTCTTTTGGGGTGTGATACTTCCATCGTAGCTTCACTATGGGAATTGTCTTGTTACGTAAGACCTTATCAGTCCACCCGAGAATTTTAACAGGAACCTCCTCATAGCTCATATCGGTTAGTACCTACACCTTATCATGAGGAATAACATGAGAAGGATCAGGGTGGTACCTCTTGAGCATTGAGACATGAATGACATCATGAAAACCCGCAAACTCTTGAGATAGAGTGAGGAGATATGCCACCGGTCCCACATAACGAGGGCTCGAATTCCCTTTCTTTTCAAACCGCATCTTGCCTTTGTAGGGGTAGACTTTTAGGAAAACTTGATATCCCATGGCAAAATCCAAAGATCACCTACAATTATCGATGTAACTCTTTTGGTGGCTTTGGGCAGTTGCCAAATTCTTGTGGATGATTATGACCTTTTCTATAGTCTCCTAAATGAAGTCTGGTCCTAAGTGGCACTGGTTCCCGACTTCACTCCAAAATAAAGGAGAACGACAAAGCCTTCCATACAAAGCTTCATATTGGGCCATACCGATACTGAAATAATAACTACTATTATAAGCGAATTTACAAAGAGAAAGATACTCATATAAATTATCACTAAAGTCAGGAACACAAGCGCATAACATGTCTTCCAATGTCTGGATCGTACGCTCTGACTGACCATCCGTCTAGGGATGATAAGCGGTGTTGAAGTACAATCCAGACCCAAAGCTTCTTGGAAGCTATCCCAAAAGTGAGATGTGAACTGGGGGTCGCGGTCAAATACAATGAATGAGGGAATTGCATTAAGTCGAACAATCTCATCAACATATAGGCGGGCTAACTTATTGGTGGAGTCCGTGGTTTGAATAGACAAGAAATGAGCAGTCTTGGTCAACCTATCCACAATGACCTGAATGGCATTTTGACCAGAACAGGTCCTAGGAAATCCGATGACGAAACTTATAGTCACGTGCTCTTATTTCCATTTAGGAATTGGAAGACCCTGTAGCAAGCCACTAGGTCTCTAATGTTCTACATTTATCTGTTGACAAGTAAGGCGTCAGGAGATGTAATCAACTATATCCTTCTTCATTCCTAGCCAACAATATTGTCGTTTCAAGTCCCAGTATATTTTGGTCCTCTTGGGATAAATGGATAACTTGGAAGCATGGGCAATCTTGAGTATATTTATATATATAGTAACGAGGACCCAAATTCAATTCTAGAATCTGAACAGTCCATCATCAAAGATCTTGAAATAAGGAGATTCGCCAGAAGTGAACCTACCCAAATTCTTAATGAGTTCTGGGTCCGTGGCCTGTGCTTCCTAAATCTTCATAAAGAGATCTAGTAGGGCTCAGATCTAGGCAAGATAGGTGCCTTGGCCATAATAGCTATGGCGGAGCGATTGTACAGTGTTCATCATCTTCCAACTGGAGGCCATGGTTTGAGCCAGCATAGCAGGCTCCCTTTGACTTAGAGCATCAGCAACTACATTCCCTCTCCCAGGGTGATAAATGATCTGGCAATCGTAATCCTTCAAAAGATCCATCCAGTGTCTTTACCTCATGTTTAACTCCTGTTGAGAAAAGATGTACTTGAGACTCTTATGGTCAGTGTAGATTTCAAAAGTCTGACCATACAGGTAATGTCGCTATATCTTCAGGGCAAAGATAATGGTTGTTAGCTCCAGGTCATGGGTAGGGTAGTTCTGCTCATGACCTTTGAGCTGTCAGGATCCAAAGGCGACTACTTTGCCATATTGCATCAAGACACACCCTAAACTAATATGAGATGTATCACAGTAAACTTAGAATCTCCCCTCCTTGTCATGGAGGATTAACATAGGGGAAGAGGTGAGACGAGGCTTTAGTTCCATGAACCTTTCACTACACTCATAATTCTAAATAAAGGGTACTCACTTTCTAGTGAGTCGAGTCATAGAGGCAGCAATTTTGGCGAATCCATCAATGAATCTTCGATAGTAGCCTACTAAGCCGAGGAAACTACGTACCTAGGCCACATTGGTGGGCATACTCCAGCTGATTACTGATTCTACCTTGGATGGGTCTATAAAAACTCCTTCACTTAAGATTACATGACCGAAAAAAGAAACTCAATCCAACCAAAAGGAGCACTTGCTTAGTTTCACATACAGTTGGTTTTGGCAGAGAGTCTCCAACACTTCAGCCAAATGCATAATGTGTTCCTTATGACTTTTGAAATACACTAGAATATCATCAATAAAGAAGATGACATACCGATCTAGAGCGTGTCAGAAAACTCGGTTCATTAGGTCCATGAAAGCTGCTAGGGTATTGGTTAATCTGAACGACATCACTTTGAACTCGTATAATCCATATCTGCATCGAAAGGCAGTTTTTAGAATATTTTCCTCTTTAACTCTCAACTGGTGATACTTGGTTCTGATATCAATATTAGAGAAGACCAAGGCTCCTTGTAGTTGATCGAAGAGATCATCGATCAGGGATAAGGGATACTTACTTTTAACGGTCACTCGGTTGAGTTCTCTATAGTCTACGCAGAGTCAGAGGGTACCATCCTTTTTCTTTACGAATAACACCAGAGTGCCCCAAGGAGAATGGCTGGGGCGAATGAATTTCTGGGTGATAAAATCATAAAGCTTATGTTCTAACTCTATTAGCTCAGTGCGACTCATGCGATATACGGGCTTCAAGATCGGCTGGGCTCTAAGCAATAATTCAATCTGGAACTCTACCTCACGAGGAGGAGGTAAACTAGAGAGTTTGATGGAAAAGACATCTAAAAAATTGTAAATGATTGGTATAGAACACACAACAGGATCAGTGTCCATAATCTTATTCATTCAATTGTTAGAAAATGATAATAACAACTTTTATTTCTTTTTCAAGGATCATAAGGTTACAATTTTACTTTCACCGTTTATTATAGCTCTATATTTTTTCAACCAATCCATTCCTAATATTACATAAAATCCAATAAAATCTAATAGTATCAAGTTTACACATACCTCTATTCCTAAAGTTTTATCATACAGTCCTTATATATAATGAGCCTCTAATAATCCTTTAGAGAGAGTTTCCACCACTAGCGTTTTTCCTGAAGCTTCTGGTTTAAATTCTAGGTTACAAACAAATGCATAGGAAATAAAGGAGTGAGTTGAATCAATATCGATCAAAGCCTTGGCAAAAGTATTATGAAAAGAAAGCATACCGTGGATAAGGACAGGAGCAGGAAGGACATCAAATTCATCTAAGTGGTACACTCGACCTTGTGTTACGAGTCGGGCTACATCTTTCGGTTGCTGAGGGCAATCTAAGGTGCCGGGTGCTTCCACACCGATAGTAGATGTTATTGATACGTCAACAGGGCAGGTCACCATGCGAGCGACCATAATGTTAACAAGGTTGGTTAGCTCGGGCAGGTGGAGCTATAGGTGGGGGTAAGGTAGGAAGAAAGGCAATTCTGGTTCGTTTGTTTAGAGGGTAACTTATTGGGTCAGACAATCTTTTTCTAAGATATTGGGGTTGTTGTTGGGCACGAACTCAGGCAAAGCGTTTGTGTTTAGCTGAGATAAGATCTTCGACCAACGAGGCATGTTCAAGTACCTCCGCAAACGAGCTGGGTCTCAACATCGCGACCTAGTCATAAATGTCAACACAAAGGCTTTAAGAAACTTTCTAGCTTTTTGGCTTTCGGGGATGACCATCAAAGGGGAAAACCTAGAGAGTTGAACAAAACAGGCTACATATTGGACTACATACAAGCTTGCTTAGCAGAGGTCCTAGAATTCCTCCTCTTTCTTTTTTCGAACATAAGCAGGGAAGAAGTTATTAAAGAAAGTGTCCATGAAAACTTCTCAAGTAGTAGAGGTACGCAAAACTTCTTTCTTAAGTCGTCACCAATGTTCAACTTCACTATATAACATGAAAGCTACAAGAGGGACTTTTTATTCTTCGGTCAGGTCTAGTACATAGAAAAGCTTCTCTATTTATAGGATCCAAACTTTGGCTGCTAAAGGATTAGAACCACCTTCAAAGTGTAGGGGATTAAGTTTTCTAAACTCCATTATATTATGGAAGATAGACCAATCTATGTTTCAAAATTCATAGGGGGTGGACAAAGGTTGGCTTGGTTCTGTCCTACGGCTGCAGTTAATCCTTGAATGACTCAGAAAAGTTCTGCAAATTCAGCCCTGGTCGGATGATCTGGGGTTTCAGGTCATTTAGTACACTCTACTGATGGTCTTCCCCACATCATTCCTACAAAAGAAAAAAGACACGAGTTGGAGGTTTAATCTTTGAAAAGATGACATATTTCTTCCCTAGGTACTCTAAAAGGTTTATCTACCCTAGGCCTCAATGCAAGTGATTTGTTCCGCGAAATTCTGCTTTGATACTATTTGTGACATCCCAAGTGCTAGTTTAGGCAAATGGGTGTCAGATATAGATTTAGAATAACGAGTGCATGATAAAATTTATGCAGCATAATCAAATCATAACAAATCCCTTACAAATATATATAATATTCCAAATACATACATAAACTGATGCCAAAAGTGGCTACGAAATATAAAACATAAGGGTCACTTCTTTCACTATGCTATTGGATTTATCAGAGTGCGGGAACAGTCATGCACTCAGACTTGTGGATCCACAAGATTTTCCTAGACTTCTAAGGGTAGGTCAGCCTACGGTTCCTCACTTTCTTCCTCATCTGGGGGACATGGAAAGAGTGAGTTTCATATGCTCAGCAAGAAAAACAGTATTAAATAAACATCGTAAGATTTCAAAAGTTTATTATTTTATCTTATCATTTAGCTTCCTCATTTACCTATCTCACCATTATAAAAACCATTTATTTGATACGAAAATGATAAGTTAGCACAGAAAATCAAATATACATCATGCTAGATAATAGAGAAAATCAAATAAATCATAAAATGCACAGATTTCTCATGTCATGCTTCGCGAAGTCGTTACAAACTTCCATCTCTGAGGGCAGATACATATTTTTAACTACCCAAGTGGAATGACCAAATCAGATACAGATACGATAATTATTCAGGCTCACTTCAGGCTAGCCAAACCATGGTACGATCTATGACCATGGTCATACCAACCATAGTGGTCCTAATAGATATCTATAGTCACGACATTACTTAGCTACGGGTGACCCTCTACAGATAATGCGATACCACTATCATCAGAGGGTATGCTATCATCCATTGAGAGCAGTCCTTTTACGTATTTCCATATTAGATTGGGGAGGGAAAAACAGATACCACAAAGGGCAAGGGGAACAGATACCCTTTAGTGATAAAAAGCCTAACGAGACACTTGATGCAATATTCATGTCAATACAAATATACTTCAGACCATATAGGCCTCATTCCACTTTTCTCTTTTCTTTTCTTTTCTTTTATGATTTTTACTTTTACCGATTATATATTATATTTATTATATGTAAATACATCAAGTGTAAAAAATTCACATAGAATGCTTAAAAATAAGAACAATTTGACTCATCTAAATACAGAGGCATATAAAACAAATAAAATCACAATTATATTAAATTAGTTTATCTAAAAATACTCCTTAAGATGTCAAAAAAAATACTAGATTCTTTACCGAAACCTTGATATTTTCTCCCTCACCGTTCTCCTTTCTTTCTCTTCTTCTCTCACTAATTTACTATCTCTCTCTCTCTAAACCTTTGAAAAATGGAAGAAATAGAAGTGTGGAGAGGAAGGGAACGAGGAGGGCAATTTATAGAATTTTAAAATCGTTGGATTCACGAAAAGTGGAAAAATTTGGTGAAGAGATATGAAAAAAAAATGTTTGGCACAAAAAATGAGGGAGGAGGGCCTCCTCAATTGACGACGGTGATACGCCACCCAAAGTAGTGGCGGCGCATTACCCGAGGTGGCAGTACTCCAACCGATGTGTTGCATGCTAGCTTGCAGGTGCATAGGCCTACTGCTGCGCGCGCAATACCTTGGCATGCTAGGTGCCACACTAGCAGGCCCCAGGCGAACAGGGCCTATTCGCACAGGTCTGCTATGCAGACGGCGTGTGCACAGTGTGCGGCGGTTGTCCGCGCATAAGGTGACACGCGGACAGCCCACCTGCGTGCGACAGGACGCACGCACAGGTCTTGACCCCGCGCCGTGTGCGCGGATGGGACGTGCTCGTTGTGCGCACGTCCCATGCGTATGTGCGTGGGGAGAGACGTGTGCATTGTGCGCACATCCTGTGCGTGCGGAGGGGACGTGTGCGCTGTGTGTACGTCCCATGCATGCTAGCGTGCGGATGAGATGTGTGCATTGTGCGCACGCCCAGCGATCATTGTGCACATGTCCCTTGCTGCGGAAGGGACATGCACGCTGTGTGTACGTCCCATGCATGTTGGCATGCGGATGAGGCGTGCGCGCTGTGCGCCCTCTCGCAGGATTTTTCCCGCAAGAAATTTTTCCCATTTCACCATTTTTCGATTTTTTTTCTAAATTTTCCTTTTAATTTAAAATACGTAAAATTATTTAAAATAAAATAAAATAAAAATTAATAAAAATAAAAATAAATTAAAATTACGAATCACAAGAAAATGTTAAACAACATAAATTAATTAAATTTAAAACGGCCAAAGGCCTTTCAAAATTATTTGAGCACAGTGATGAGCCGGATATTACAAGACCCAAGCAAGAAGCAACAACTTGAAGATTTCTTTACTTGTTACCTTTCCCATTGAGCATAAACATCATCATTTCCATCATTTGAATTTTTTTCTTTTTTTATTATGTTTCCTATTTAGTAAAAAGAAGGAAAAAAATGGAAGAGGAAAAAAGACCGATCTCTTCATCACCATAAAGCAATTTTTCCTTTTGTTTTCACCCAATAGTCCATGTACATCCATACTTATACATCTTGTTAAGCACAAGACTTCATCTTTATTATAGAGCGTAATGTACATCGCAAATAGAATTTATGACACATCTTTGGTTTTCCCCCTTAGGGGCAAAACCAAATCCATACATCATTGATATGAAAAACACAACACTTTGATACTAATGGATGCGGGAGAAACTTGGAAGGATCATAATACTCCCAGAACCTCACACCACATATAATTAGAAGACTTTACCGCCTAATTAACCCTCCCTACTTGGATTTTACACCCACCTATATGGCATGTGAAAACAAGATAATTGGGAATTAAAAGAAAGGAAAAAGGAAGGACATCACACCTTACTAGATATTACTAGATAAGTCGATCATTGATTCCCTAACTCAACAAGACTTCTGAAAGCTTTCTAACTTGGAAAACTAGAAGAACTCTCACAAAATTAGTTTTGTTAATTTTTAAGCAAAAAGCTTGAACTTTTATTAACTTGATGAAATTGTGATTATAACTTAAGGACTAAGGTCCTTATATAGACCTTTATTTTCTAACATGAATAAGAATAGGATTACATGATTCTACTTGAAATCTTAAATATTATTTGAATAGGAACATGAATTAAAATATTAAAATATTTGAATCTTAATCCAAACTTAATAAAATAATCAAAATAATTATGATAATTACTTGAAAAAAATCTTCTCTCCTAATCCAAATCTCCATGTGATCTTATCCACTTGGATTTCAAATTTGAGTAGAGTTCTTTCTTTAATTCAGCATATTAATCACATGTAGAAATGGTAGAAGTCTTTTTTTGCAACACGAAAATTGACTGAAAATAAAGAAAGGAAAAAGGATTCCTTTTCGAAAACTAACTTATTGCCCAAACACGCGAGTGGAAGCTTCTCCACGTGGTTTCTTGTTTTCCATGACTCCTTCTCGTGGTAGGAGTTCCCTTTTGGTTGCCTTTCTTCCTTGAGTCTTCTAGAAGCTACTTATTGGAATTCAATGAGGATTTGCAGGTGGATTAGAAGAGGTAGCCGCTGGGTAGACTTCCGCATGCAGGATGAGGTCTTGCAAGTGTGGGTTCTCCTTCCTGCACATGTGAAGTACTGACTCACATGCACGACACATGTTGTCCATGGATCTCTTTGGGTCATGGCCCATTTTGGCTGTGAGGCCTTGACTCTTATTGGACCAAGGCTTTCTTTTCTCTTAAGTTGGTATAATATTTGGGCCTCCTTGTGATTATTTAAGCTCATGAATCTCCATTTACACCTTAAGTCTTTTTAAACAAACTTGACCTATTTTGTTGAATAATCCTTTTTAGAAAAATAGTTAGGGATGAAGTTACTTTTCTGTTCAGGGCGTTCTTGTTTAGAAAACTGAGATTTACTTTCCTGTTTAAGTCGATCCCATCTAGGAAACAAAAGGATATTAGACTTACTTGCCTATTTGAGACGGGACCTATGAGACTCCTTGGGGGAAAAGGCATGCGCGAGTCTATGCCTATGTATGCTCATCTATTATGTTTTATGGGTGTAACCTCATGCTGCAGCGAACTTGTAGATAATTATCCCATATGAGTCTGAATTTCTGTGAGGTTCCTCCTTGATGTGGGATTATATCTTTAGAATTAATTTTAGGTCATTTAGGATCACATCAATCATTCTCCATAATTGTCTTTTTTTTTTTTGCATTCTCAGTTTCTTTTGTTTCTATGAACTCTAGTTCTAATACTCCTTAAGATTTCCAAAGAAATACTAAATTTCTTACCGAAACTTTGATATTTCCTCCTTCGTCATTCTTCTTTTATTTCATTCCTCTCTCTAAATCACTCTCTCTCTCTCTTTAAATCTTGAAAAATAGAAGAATGGAAGTGTGGGGAAAAGTGGGAAGAGAAAACCTATTTATAAAAATTTAGAACCGTTGGATTCACGCCAAATAGTGAAATTCGGTGAAGAAAGATAAAAAAAAAATGCTCAAAACGAAAAACAAGGCGATGGCGGGACACTGCCGGAGGTGGCAATGGCCCGCCCCGCATACTACAAGCTAGCTTGCAAGCACACAGGCCACTTGACGTAGGGCCTTGGCAAGCTGTGCGCAGGCCCCAGGCACACAAGGGCCTATCCACACGCGAGGTGACGCATAGACGGCTCGCCTGCATGCGACAAGACGCGCGCAGAGTTTGACCCTGCGTTGCGCATGCAGATGGGACATGCGCGTTGTGTGCACGTCCCACATCTACTGTGCATACATGCATGCGTGCACGTCCGGCAGGCAGTTTTCCTTCCCCACGGGATTTTTCCTGTAGGATTTTTTTCTTATTTTTCCCTTTTTTCCAAAATTTCTAATTTTTCTACTAAAATAAAATAAATAATATAAATACAATTAAATTAAAATTAAATAAAAATAATTAAAATAAAATAATATTAAATAAAATCAAAATAATTAAAAATCAACAAGATTCACGTTTTATGATAATTAATTTACATAATAAATTAAATGAATTCAATATGGCCTAAAGGCCTGAATAAATAAGGTTTTCCAAATTAATTAAGTAGAAAGAGGATATCCAACATACTCTCGCACATGGTCTATTTTCTGTGATAGTGTTCTACACTAGATGCATTAACTTAGAAATTTTATATTCAAGGAAAGAAATATTTATCTCATTCACTCTCCTTGGAGTGTCTCGTGAGGCTCTGAATTGTTGCAATGTTTGATATCAATTCTCTCCTTTCTCAGGGAGTCTTATTCACTATTGCACCTCTGTTAACAGCATCTAGCATCCTTATTTTTGTAAGGATCAGTCATTCACAAAAATAATAGATTTATCATATATATCATGTTACAGTTGGCACACAATGTTTTAAACCTTTTTCAATAGTCGTGGAGGCTCTCGGGGTTCTTCTATTTGATGTTATAGATTTCTCTTCTTATCCCAGTAGCTCGAGAAGAATGAAAGAATCTATTTAAGAACGATGTGACCATCTCTCCCAAGTTGTAATGGAATCGAGAGGTAGGTAAAAAAACCAATCTTTGGTTGCATTGTCCAATAAGAATTGGAACGCCCTAAGCTGGATTTGCTCTTCAGAAACTCCTTGTGGTTCCATACTGGAGCACACCACATGGAATTCCTTGAGGTGTTTTATGGATTCTCATTCTCCAATCCTTTGAATTTAGGCAATAAGTGGATCAAACCCGACTTCAGCTCGAAAGGTATATCTAATTCGGAACAATTAATACAAAGGAGTTGTTGGTTCATAGGTGAAGCAGCCAAGTCCTTCAAAGTGTGTTCCCATGCCATCGATTCTTATGCTACTTTAGTTTCTATAGTCTCACTATCTGCTTCAGTTCTTGGCTCCTGTGGTTGCATCTATTTTTGCTATTTAGTCTATTTTCTGAAGCTCTTGGTTGTCTTTTTTATCTTTGGATCATAGAAAAAAGGTTCTTAATGATCATATTTAATCATAAAAAGAGAAAGACAATTAGTTACTCAGTTCCTCGATAACAGTGCCAAATTGATGGGTGTTGAATTCACCAAAAATAAATTCATATTCAATCAATAATACAGAATTATAGTAGTGGTAAATAAGGTCGAATCCTCAGGGAGCCGTAAAATACTTTTCCTATGACCAACTAATAAAAATAAAGACAGAGGGGGTTTCTCTTTTCTTTGAACCAAAGGTAGTAAAAAGGAAATAGTTTTACTAAAATAAATCCTAGCTAAAGAAATTAAAGAAGATTGAAAGCAAATTGAGAATTAATCAGATATGCAAGTATTTCCAGTCAAAGAAATAGCTACACTCCAATTATATGATTGATCATTGATTCAATAATATGGTTTGATGAAAACAAAACAATAAACTAGTTTTAGTTGTTGGAAACGTTCTGATGACTAATCCTTCCTTAATTTTAAACCAACCAAAAAACATTCATTAGCTAATCCTTATTGACAGACAATCTTGGAAATATTCCTAGAATTTAATATGTTAATAGCATTAAGAATCAGAAGAACCTAGTTCTAGACGTCATATTCAACCGCATGATCCACACGACTAGATTGTTTGTTTTTCTTGGTCGGGGACTAAACTACCCTTGGGTGCTGAATTATCCTAAACAATTATGGATTTAAGATATTTTAGCTGGCAATATGTTATTGTGTCACTCACTTAATGGGCTCTATTCAAATGGTTAAACAACAAGAATGATCATATATGCAAAAAATTAAACAAATACTGACATTCAACTAAAACCAAAAATAAAAGCGTTTAGATCTCACAATTATAAATTAGAGTTTGCTAAATCTATAACTGAGAAAAATAAAAGCGTCTAGCCACTCATGATAAATTACAACCCAAGGTTTTTTTTTTATTAAGTGGAAAGAGGAAAGAGAAACGTACAGAAAAGTTGTCGATGTTGCAGTATGTGGTGAGAGGAAGAAAATGATCTTGTGGTTTCTGTCAGCAACTTTTTTTATAGCCAAAAGGATTAGGGTTTCCTTTTGGGACTCTTCCCAATGATTTCGACACTTAACTTGCTTTCCAAAATCATTTTCCTTTTGATGTTTGGTTGTCAATTCCGATTATGGTGGGATTCTCTCTTTCAAATCTTAAAAATGTGCCCTTTTTCAAATCAGCAGCAACGAATGTCCTAAGCCTTGGCCAAGGCTTAGTTAAGTGTGGATTGGACATGCCTCCTACTGTTTGGTGTTAGTTGCACCTAAGGGTAAGTTATGCTTCCTCCTTTTGTTAAAACATAGGCCTTGGTCGAGGCTTACTTGAGCGGGTTCGCAAGTTGTAATTTCGTTGATGCCTTAGCCTTGTCCGAGACACGAGTGAAAGGGAACCTAGGTCTGTTGTTACTAGTCCTAATTCTTGGGTAAGGCTTATTCTTGATCTAACTGCTTCTCTACAAATTTCACCCCTCTTCATGATGTTTTCTTTGATTTTTCTCCCATTTCCTATCCTATATCAAAATGAATAAAATAACTCAAATCAAATAGCAATTATTCCAATTAATTACATGAAGATGGACAATGAAGATGATATTTTTATGCACTATCAATCCACATGTGAAGGAGATCCTTATGGGCCCTCAATGATCGGTGAAAATGGCATCGCATAATGAAACTTAAAAAGTAAATAAAACCCTAGCCCTAAAATGAAATGGTAAAGGATAACTTATTAAAACTTATTGAAATGTATGACATCCGTATATGGATACGTTCTGATGATAGTCTACTAATGATAATGGAAATGTTTGTTATTAAACACAGAAAGATCTATTAACAAGAAGGGAAAGGTTTGTAACAAATAGGGAAAGGTATAAAGAAAAAGAAAAGGAAACAGAAAATAAGATATAGGTGTCTTGAATGAAGAATTCAAACGACCCTATTGAATGTTAAAGATATAGGAAAGGAGAAAATGTGACTGATTGAATAGGAGATGAATTAAGATAAGGGAATAATAGAATCATTAGGCTAGAGGTGGAGATTTAGGAAAGAAATGAAATAAGAAAACTAAAAGGTTTCGAAATTAAGAAAATAAATTTTATCAAAATTAATATTCCATCAGTAGTTTTACTATTTTCTATAACATTTTGATAAGCCATTACGATGTTTTGTTTATGTTTCCTTACTAAGTTAGTATAAATCATCCTCAAATCAGGACACCCAGAACTTTGCTCCTGAACAGTGAAGGACTCACTAGAAATTACTTTATTTTGATAAAAACTTAACGTTAATTATTTTTTTTAGCTGTTAGTACCTATTTTGACATATTAAAATTTTGTTATACGTAGTTGTCTCGTGAAGGAATGTTCTTTATAAATATTAATTTAAATTGTTGTGTTTGATTAATATTTTTATTGGTTCTACTAATTTAGAAAGTTGTGCGTGTACATTCAAGACTCATAAAAGAATCAGGACACTACATTTTCAGTCATCACTATAAAATAAATTATCGAATTAAAATCTTGTTCAAGATTTAGATTAAACATATGATTTATAAAAGTATGATAAAATTAGTTTGACGTATTTATATTTAATAAAAAAATTCAAATATGCTCAAGACTTGATTGGGTCAGAACTATATGATGATGTGATAATCACTTTAACAAAGTATTAATCAAATCAAAGTTTTTATTCTGACTCGCTTACCTAAGAAATATATCAAACTTATGATACATTATACAAAGCATGATGAAAGTGTGTAATTGAAGGTTATATGGTATAACAAGTACACAAATCGTGTCATTCATTAATAACATGATACAAATCTCATTATATATATTTTATTATTCAATTCAAATTTTAATAAATAAAAATGTAATACTCACATCAACATGTTTCAGGTATAAAAAAATAATTATTTCCTGATTGTGATGTATTCTAAAGAGCAAATGCTTGAATCTCGCATAGCCAAGACAAACCCATTAATGCAACAAATTTAAAGGCAATAGTTTGCCTTTCTCAAATCTATATGATAAGAAAAACATTCATATATTTTGATTTTTACTCCTCGATAGAAATGGGATGTTGCTGACCTTTATATTGCCATCCAATTGAAAATCTTTATCATTGAGCATGTTCTCTCACACCTTTAACTTAAGTTTTTGTCCTCCCACTAAGAAAAATTCTTAAACAAATCTTCCGCAACAATGATCAGTCTTACCTCTTCATCCAGATCTTGACAGTCCCTCAATACACTAATCGAACTATTTGGGGATGAAACATCTCTAGTCCACAATAAAAGACATCTCCCAAGACCATACTTTTATAAAATTCTTCAGAATTAATCACAATTGTTCTACTTCTGTCTCATATATATGTATATATACATATATATTCAGTCCCGTAAAAAATTAATTTAAAACATGTGATGGTATCAAGAATATTTTAGCAAATTCATTGTATTCATGTATTAGGCACTAAATGCTAAAGAAGAAGGCAGATTTGTTCAAACTATTTCCAAATATTGTTAGGAAGAATGAAGTGACATGAAAGGAACTATATATATGTTTATAACATCAAATACAAGTACTAAGTAATCCCACTCAAATAAATGTATACGCATATATGTATATATCTATGTATCTATGCTTATTTCTAGTCAACCCTGTTAATTACTTAGGGTGGCTGGTAATTATTTAATATGATATATGTAAATCCTGCAAAGCGAAGACTTCAATCAACACAACAACAGTACATAATATTCTTCTCCATCTGACGGCCGCATTCAACACACTTCAACTTTTCAGGAACCCCTAAGTTGATCTCTGTAAACACTAGTCGAAGGCAGTGATGTGAGTTGTGAATCTGTCGCAGGTAACCATTCAGTGCTACCACCATACTGATATCATCTTTGCAAGACACCTCATGAAACCATGAACGATACTCTAACATGCTTCTCAGAGCCGTCTCTCCTTTGGCCGCCCTTGTCAATCCTCCTGATGATCCTTCACAGAAAATCGCCCAGTCATGGTCGCTCCCGTCAAAGCTCAGTATCGTCATAACCTCTTTCATTATGATGTCGTATTGATCAACCATATTGGCCTTGTTGTACTGTTTAAGCTTTGAGTACAACATGCTTTCCAGACGAGCCCAGAAGGAGCAGTAGTAAAGAGAGCGTTTAGTAGCAGGCCAGCAATCACTTAGCTGCTCATCTTTGATGGTACAAGCGATTTTGTTTGCCTTCTTGGAATTGCTCTTTCCAACATAAACTAATCCCAGGGAGATGCAAGAGGCTGCTTTCGCAAAAGCTTTTACTGCTCCTGTGAATTCTCTTATCCATTTTATATTTTCACCTCCATACAGGCATATCAACCTTTTTCCACCCACCTGATCATCATCAACCAGAAAGAATCCCACTTTAATTAACATGATGATGGTAAAGAAGACAAAATCTATATATACCCATATTATATGTATGTTTAAAGATAGAGGTATACTATACATAACTACAAAGTAATATCTATGAAGACTAAAAATCCCACTCTAATTAACATGATGATGGTAAAGAAGACAAAACTACATATACCCATATTACATATATGTTTAAAGATAGAGGTACATGATATATAACTACAAAGTAATTATATATAAAGACTAACCCAGTGACGTAGCTCTGTATCAGTAGGGCCATGGACAAGAAGATTAAGATTCCAAGTCTGTGTTTTCCATAATGCGGCCTCTTTGTCATCGCTGAAGGGAAAAGCCTTATTTCCCCATATCCACAACATGTGGAGAGCATTTTTGCAGGTCACCTTTCCTTGTGGATCCACTGTTACGACAATTGGCTTCCTTTTGAAATACAGTTCTTCCTTGATGTAATTAGTGACCCACGGTTGTATCATAACAGTTGGGTGCAAGGCAAGCCATGGCATGGTTTCTTTGAGCTCCTCAAATAGAGCGTGCCAATTAGGTCTAGAGTACATGTCCACCACAGGCATCCATATCACGTCGAACTGGACTAACCCATCTGGGTTTTCTCCTGAATCTTGTTTAAGTTGCTTAAGAAGTTCAATTACTTCATGGGGGACGTCAAGATCCGATATGAGCAGTAACAAATGCTTTCTCCTCATTACTTCGACTTGAACCTGTATATACATGGATTAAGTGTTTTATAATGAAAAAAGATGCTGGAAATTTTAGAGATGAAGTAGAATGGGAATGGAATTAGAGCAAACCATTTCGTTGTAATAAATATTAAGTAAAGCCTCAAGAATCTTCATGTTTTTCCTTTTGGGGGTTTGTTCCAAGAGGGAGCTGTACGTACTGAGTCTTAAGTAAGCTTTCTAATTTATCTGCATCAAAAGATCGTTTTTATAATTCTAACGATTGACTGTTGCAACCAAAAGAGCTGTATGTGTTTTTGATTCACGAAATTCGATATGAAAATAATTAATATTCAGGAGAATATTATTTTGAGAAACTTACAAAAAGAACACTTGACTTAACTATACTTACAAACAGATCTTTCTATTCTGTAAAAATGGCATAAACGTCCATATAACTGTTACAACAACAAAAATGGGATTAGGTTTTTTACATTCTCTCTCTAAAAATGTCTTAACCCATTAAAACTAAAAACTAAAGAAGGCATTCTTATAAAAAAAAATAGTAGATAAGACATTAAATTATAAAAAAGGTATTATTCAAATCATACCACCCCTACCCCAAGTACAATCAACCCCAATGTATGATATGTTTTTACCTTCTCAAAGAAAAGAAAAAAGAAATCATTGGATTCCTTGCATTTGGATCCATAATTATGTATGCAAGTAAAAATATGATTAGAGAGGTAATGTTTTCACAAAATAATATTTATGATGTACATGTATAGAGAAAAATGTACTGTAAAGGCTAAGACGTACAACATGTTCAAAATTACTTATTTACTGTATAAGAGCAATTCTAAGCATCTTACTCAATCTATTTACCTGTTAATTTAAAAAGCAATTATTAGCTTTTATTATCTAAAGTAGATAACAATAACTAATTCATTTCTAGTTTTTTATTCTTCTAATTAAATTATTTCATCATTTTCATAAATAATGATCTCTATTATAATGTAAGTTACAAAATAATAATTAGGTGTATTTAATAAATTTTTTAATGAACACAACAACTTATTTTTTTTAATACAATACATAATGAGATAAGAAACTTTTATGTATTGCTATATGAATTTGATTAACTCCGGATATAAACATAGTTGTATAAGTAGATAAGCTCAACAAAGTTTAGATGAGAAAATCCTCTATTATACATTTGATTCAAACCTATTCAATTCCTAATACGTAGTTATGTGATATCCAGAAGTTAAATAGATTTGATGCATAATTGTCAACTTTAATCAGATCTTTGATTAAACAATCATATATATATATATATATTTATATATTCTCATATGTCAAGAAATGAATAATAAAAACATCTTATTTAAATTGGACAAGAAATTTACTCAAGTTAGAATATTAGTTTTATTCAAATCCTATTACATTTTTATTATATTTTTATGTTTATTTATAAAATTAGAATTAAACATAATTAAACGTAAATACTTTTTATGATATAAAAATACTTCAAAAAATTATATGATCATCTGCTGGATTATAAATGAGATTTTTTTCCTTTTTGCTAAAATAAAAAAAAATGAAAAAACAACACAAAAAGTTAGTGTCTGATTAAACGGGTCCAAGCAATATCATAATGGTCCAAGAACAAATAGACATGATGGCTAGGAGGGGCAATAGTCAAAAAAGATGCAATCAAGGTGGATGTGGTTGCTTAGTGTGCCAATTGATCAATATGCAAATTATTTTCGTCATAGATATGTGAGAATTAAAAATTTTAATAAAGATTTAGCGTGTCATGAATCTGACATGAATACATGGAATCGTATCTAGTAGGGTTTTAAAGGATGTGCTTGATATGAAGGAAGTCAACCTCAACAATGAGATTCTTCAAACTTAAACTCATGCAAGCTTAAGACCATCAAGGACATCAATAATCAGAGCCCTACCAACACCCAGATTGTTCATGAACCCCTTCACCGAATTATCACAGTTATCTCTAATTAGACTACTAGTAAAAGCAAGCTTAGAGTCACATGAGTAAAACCATCAATACTAAGTTTGTACCACTCAGTAAGAGGAGTCTTCAGATTAACCCAAAGGTACCTAGAGGGATCAAATAAGCCAATAAGGTCATTAACCCTTCGTTTAAGCCTTCTAGAACTCCAAGACAATGTTGATGATGTTGGAATTAGATGTGAGAATTTTGTTATCAGCACTATTAAAGATAGTTTCATTTCTCTGTCTCTACAAAATCCAAGCTGTTATATGAAAAATCATTTTTTAACTAACAGTATCATGGGAGCTAATATTTGTATTGCTATTCCAAGCAACCTATTAAAAAGAAAAGAAACGAATTTATTCGCATACCAATTATCAATTAACTCATTCCATACTTGGGAAGCAGATAGCCAATATCTAATGGTGTATGAACTGTCATCCCTACCTATATGACACCTTTGACAATTATTAGTAATGCAGGAAGGTATGGGAAGGATCGAACCAACTCCTATAACTCACTCAACATATGCAATACCGAAACTTAATCTCTTAGAAAACTTTTCCCTCTAATTGAATATATAATCCTAAAATAAACGCAAAAATAAATACTAGAGAAAATAAACAGTGAAAGAAAAAAATGTCACAGACTTACCAATTAGTTGATCCCCGCTCCTTGCATTAACAAGATTTCTAAAAACTTCTACTTCTCGAAGAACTTGAAGCTAAAAATTAGCAAAAATGCTAATTGAAGAAAACTCTAAGTTTTTAATAATATTTCTCTCAATTGATTGTAATGTGTTTACAACTTATGAGCAAAGGCTTATTTATAGGCTTTCCCAGTATAGTTCTAAATTATCACAACCACTTGAAAAATTAATAAACTAATATACTAGATAAAATTTTAATTTTAAAATAATTACATAATAAAATATTTATTATATCATATCTACAAGATAATTAATTAAATAATTTTAGGAATAGAATTTACATTAAAATAATAACTCAAATAAGATAGAATTTATCCCATATATTTTTGATGTAAAACACATAGAGAATTAATTAAAATATATGAAAAAATTAAGGTGGGGTCCAAGAAGAAAATAAAAATATTAGTAGAATATCCTATGTGATTTCATGTAAAACACATGGAAAAATTAAATCAAACATGTGAAAAATGAGATGCAGTCCAAGATGGACTCAAGGAAGTGGAGGGTTGGGCCACAGGTTGGATTGAGTGCGTGAGTCGGGTCATGGGACCGCGTGTGGAATGGGTCATGTGCTAGATGTGAGTTTATGGTTCGCCTGTTGGGTCCGCGCGGGCGGACCGTGCAGGCGAGGCTGCTGCCCGGCTTGAACCCGTATGTGCATGGGCCTTGCTGCACCCATGGACGTCTCGCACATGCCCATGGGCTGCGCATGCAGGTGGCTTGCCTTGACCGACTATCTTTCGGGTCATGAGACCATGGGGCCTTCTCGAGTTAGGCTTAAAACTTGGACTAGCTTTTAATTCTTTAAGCCCATTAATCTTACTTGGGCCTTAAGTTTCCTTTGGATAAATTTAGCCCATTACGAGGAATAATCCCATTTAGGAAAGCATTCAGAGATGAAATTACTTTTCTGTTCTGAGAGATCTTGTTTTAGAAACAAAAAGATGTTGGCATCAATTTCCTGTTTAGATGGGACCTGCGGGAATGTATGTGTAGTCTGTTGTGCTGCAGAGGACTTGCAGATAATTATTTTACAGGAGTCTAATTTTTCAGGGAGTTTCTCCTTGATGCGGAATTGCATTTTTGGAATTAATTTTGGGCTGTCTAAGATCACATCATTCCCTCCTTCAAAAAGATCTGTCATCAAATTTGAACTTTCATCATGAAGGAAAAGATTGGTGATTACAGTAGGAAATACACCATACTTCCCCGACATATTTACTTTGTTATTGATACATGTCATGACTTGATTCACAATTTCTCTAGGATATGGATCAAATCTTCATAGCCCACTTGCGATGGTAATTATCTGTAAGAGGAAAATAATACGATTATACACAAAGTGGTTAAGGTCAAAATAAATTTTTATGTAGGTAAGTACAATCAAACTTCCCTTTTTAAAATAGATAATCTTTAATATTATGTCCCTGTCACCCGAACACTCCCTTGTTTTTTCTCTTCATTTTTCTCTTAGTGGACCACCTTTAACCATCTACTGGGTACCTTTTATGCTCAATAGACTATTAACTTTCTCTACGACCTTTTTTCTCTCTTCGACTCTTCTTGAATATTCATTAAATGATTGTTTAATTTTGACCAAATCTCCATGTGCCTCTTATGGTGATAGAGGCGTAAGGACATGATTTAGACCGTTATTTCGCAATGAAGATCGATTGGTGCGGTCGTTATGTTGTACATGTCTATCAAACTGCTAAGGTCTCCCAAATATCATATGACTGGCATGCATAGTACGATATCACAACATACCTCATCATGATATTTTTTGATGGAGAATGGTACTATGACTTGTTCGGTAACTTGGACTTTGTCACACTTATTCAATCACTATAACTAGTAGGGATTTGGATGTTTGATGCATTTCAACCCTACTCTTTTCACGAATAGAGTGTTTGTAACATTAACACAGCTACCACCGTCAATGACCATTCCACATACCTTATCATTGACAAGGCATCGCATGTAGAATATGTTCTCCTTCTGCTCGTTGTCCTCTCCCTAGGCTTACAGGTTCATGACCCTTCAAACAACAATCCACAAGGGAATTATGTCACTGTGTTGAAACACAGTGAATTTTCATGCAAGGTAAAGGTTAATTAAAGAAATCTCTCCATCACCTTCACTTGTGTTTAACCTCACAATCCCTCAACACTCATGCTTTAAGTTGAGCCTTTAGAATCGGATCTCTTTAATCGGGACTGCACACTAGTCCCAAAGATACTGACAAGGAATCCTACAGGAAAGCTGACTCTAAAGCTCAAAATTTAAGCTCACAGATAAAGAATTGCGATGCTTAAACAATGCAAAGGCAATATGAATGATGTAAATAGAATGAAAAACAAAAAGTTTTCACTCGCATCTAGTAGATGACTTACTTTTCCTTTTAATGGTTTTCTGACAATATATTAGGCAGTTACTCTATTTGTGTCATGAAAAAATACAAATAACATACCAATTGTCTTATGGGGTGCAATTAGGATATTTTATATTTTTAGATATATAATTTTTTTAATAATGGAATAAACACAAAATTAATTAAAACGAACAAATATAATGGATTCAAGTAATATACAAACGAATTAACAACCAAATAATTCGTTTTTAATGTTAAATTAAGAATAAAAATGCTAAAAGTAGTAAAGATAATTTTGGATTTTAGGAGCCTAAACTCTTATAGCAAATGACGCGGGAGGGTATAGAAAGGATCGAATCAACTCCTATAACTCACTCAATATCTGCAATACCGAAACTTAA
>NW_019014688.1:534803-549211 GCF_000150535.2 Carica papaya
GCCCCATACCGGACGGGGTATGGGGACGACCCTTTTCACCTCATACCGGACGGGGTATTGAGGTTCATGATTTTGTCACCCATACCGGACGGGGTATGGGGACGGCTCTGGAATCAGGTTGTAAATGTTAATGGTTCACGTGTAGCGGAGTCCCCCTATGGATCCCCATGGATACTAGTAGGCTAGTAAAAGAGGAAATCTGTTTTCTGATGCTTGAAATGTAAAGGTATGATATGTGTTATGTTATAAAGTGTGTATGATTTCATGATATTATAAGGTTATTGTTTTCATAGATCTCACCGAGGTAAGTGGACAGTAAAAGTTTTTATATTAATAAATGAGTTCGTTATAAATTATGCTCAATTGGTCATTTTTATTTTCTACCCACCTTTACTTCCGTGGCGGTGAGATAGTGTGATGTCTTTACTAGGCTGGTGTAGCTCATCCCTTATTTAACTATTTCAGATCAAGAAGACGTTGTTCCCGAGCCCGTTCCGCAGGAAGACGGCAAAGGGGACGCCTAAAGACTTTATAGTTATATTTATAGTTTTTATTTCGAGTATCTCTTTTAGTTAGTTTGTTCCTTTATGTTTTGAGTACGTTTTGGTTATTGTTTAAGGGATGTTAATCAAAATTTTTATTACGCTTCCGCATTTGAGATTTTTAATACATATATTTCATTTAAATTTTCGGAGCCGTTACAATGGTCCCCAATTTAAACGTAAATTTTTTTGATTCTGATATCTCATAACCAGAAATAGAGTGAGTGTGAAAACTCAAAAGACTACGTACTAATTTAGAAGATCTACCGAATGGTATGCAGATTTCTTCCGCTATACATTCAGGTATGCTTCTGTTACAGATTTAATCTATGTGATTTAATATGAGTTTGGTTATTTAGATTTCACATTTAGTTTTGAAATCCCTACATAAAGTGGTAACTTGTATAAGTCAATAATGTAATTAGTGACATCTATGATGGTATTGGTGAGTTTGTTGACAGCTTCAAATTATAGTGAAAATGAGTTAAAATGATATGAAGTGTTTAGCATTTGCTTGAAAGAGAGATATGGATTTGACCAATGAATTTGAGGCATAAACCTAAAGAACAAGCTAGAATTCACTATAAGTTGCAGCAAAAGCTATTAAGTATAACGCCAAGTTTACTTTCCATGAGTGGCTTGAAAAGGCATTGAGTAACATGATTTGTTCTTGTATTGATATCTTTCCTTATAAGCACTTTCATGATATCTGCCATGTATATGCCCTATGTAAGGAATAATCCTTAAATGATGTAATTTTACATACATGAAGTATGAGAAACAATAGTTTAGATATATTTAGAAAATTATTTTTAAGACCATTTTATATTTAATTTAATTAAAAGGGATAAATTTTAAATAAAAAATACATTAATTCCACATAAAAAATTTTATGTGAAATTAAAATGATAGATTTTAATTTTAAATAAAATTTTATATGGAATACACCATTTGAATATAATATAAATTCTTTTAATTAAATTAAATATAAATTTTTGAATAGTCAGATACCTTAAACAAGACAAAACTATAAAAAATTTTATTCTAAAAAAATAAATCAAATTGATCATGTGAAATTGGACAATTCTTTGTCATGTGAAGTTTGAGAATTAGCATTCCATCCCTTATACAACAAGATAAATATTTATTCATCTATGTCACAGGTTGAAATCATTATGTTACTTTTTCCTTGTTGCCATTTAACCCAACAAGCAAAACTATAGTAAAAGAGATCTAACTCTGATAATTTATTAAAGTTATCATAACTAATAATTTGTTTAAAAACAAAATATGACATAAAAAATAATATAATTTTTGACATTAATCCCCAAAATTTATTATAATGAATATAAAATATTTTTTTAATAATTATAATTTATTTTGTATAATTTAGTTTATTAACTAATTGATTAGGTAATACATTTAAAATAGTAAATATCACGTTCAAAACAATTCAAAAGATGACAGAAAATATATGTTTGTGGAAAAAAAAAAAAGATAAATATTTATAGTACTTGACTATTGATTCTTTTGATCTTTTTTACATAAAATTGTTAGGTATTTTTTTCCTAAAATGATATCTATATTTATTGGGATTTTCAAATGAAAATAAGAAAAATTTAATTTTAGGTAAATTAAAATTAAAAAATTATTCAAAACTTATAAAATACTAATTTAAAAATTAAGAACTTTATATGTAGTAATAAAAATTGAATCATATACTACTAGATTAATTGAATGCAATTATACCAAATTAGATGCGAGTGAAACTAAAATGTCTCTATTTTCTTTATTAAAAATAATCAACATCTAATTTAGTATTTAAAGAGTATATATGGTAATTTGAATATTAATAATACAATTGTGGATTGAAACAAAATTAATAAAAGTTTTAAGAGAATGAATAACAAAATAAAATTTTATGTAATACATTATAAAATGTATATATATATATATATATATATATAAAATTTAAGGAAAAAAAACAAGCTTAATCACAAAAGGCAATTTATTCATATCGAAGCTCAGCAAGAGGAAGCCCACAGAAGGAAGAAGCCCAAAACGCCATGAGAGAGTCGGTGCTGGTTCGCAATCGTGCGAGCCAATAGAGATGCCAAGTGGGCGAGCCACGATGGAGAATCTGGGATGGATGAGAAAGACAACGACAGGTGGATGATGATTCCGTGATTTCCAGTCGGAAGAGAAAGAAGGAAAAAATGGGTAAACAACCAACAATTTAAGGAAAAAAAAAAAGAAAAGAAATTGAAGAAACAAGAATATGCGAGCACTATCGCCATTAATTGCGTATGGTTGCCGCTCTTGTTCGCCCCTTCTAAAGCGATTTCTATCCTGTAACCATCGTCGCCTACCTCTCTTCTACACTCTTTCTTCTTTTCCTCACAATCACAATCTCTCTCATCTCCTTCTCACGGGTAACTCTCTCTTCTTCTGCATGGAGGTAACTCCCTTTCTCGCTCTGTTTCTGGATATAGTTTATTTCATTTCTTTGTCTTCTCTTACTTGTATGACTGTTTTCATTGGAAAAATCTTAAGAATTGTTTTAAAGGGATTGTTTTGGTGAGACCCACTTGCTTAGACTGTGAGGAATCTGGAGAACTGAGTTTTGCTTCGGTTGTTTGATCCTGCCATGGGTCTTTGGAGTTTGGATTGGAGAGCAATCAAGTTTTTTTTTTTTTAAAAAAAAAAACTGCTACGTTTGAGAGATCGAAGATTTACAAAATCTGAAACTACATCAATTTTAAAAAATCTTGTAAAATGAAGATAGTCTTTGCCAGGTTCAATTAGAGTTCCAACATGAACAGTAAATTTACATTTTAGTGGCTGTATTGACATTCAATGTTTAGATGTCGACAGTATCTCTTTGTAGTTAATAAAGTTGTAGTGTTACGGGGGACTGTGGGAGGGGGGTCTTGTATTTTTTATTAATCGTAGAAGAAGATTCAGATTAGATAAGTTGCTCGTACAGGGCTATTTGTTTCAAGGAGTATGGATATTCTGTGTTCTGCTGCTTATTTCTGATGGGAGTCACTGCTCCCTCATTTCTGATAACGTGCAAGTTTGTACATGTCCAAGGGCCTTGGACCTGCAAGCTCTGCCCATAGTTACCCAGAATATCCAGGTGATCTTAAGTTCATGTTTGCTAAAGAAGGATTACGTATCTTGCAATTTTTCCTAGAAATAGCATGACTAGGCCATGCATGCGCACTTTCTCTACAATTTGTGCTAGATAGCAGGTAATAAATTTTGGTGACTTTGCTGTCGGTTTCAATTTCTTTCCGCTCAACAATTTTCAAATTATTCTGCTTATAGTGTTGTTGTTTATTTTATACTTGATTGTGAAGAGATCATTGTTGTAGAAGACAGTGACCCCAATTTTGCAATGTTGCTATAGAACAGCAATGGCAATGGCCTGGCGTGCTGAGTTTTCTAATTGTACTGGATATTTTGGTGCTTTTGATGTACTCTCAATCAATGTTTTTTGCCCAGTTCATCTGTTTATATGTTATCAGTTTTCCTCTCCAACTATAGTAGATAATTGTGTTTGCTCTTTTCACTCAGTATCATAGAACAACACAATTAAATAATTTGATTTTTTGTACAGCGACTGTGGAGTGGCAGTGGCATTAACCAGAATAAAGCAATGGTTGAGAATTTGCAGCATTATGGAGTAATTAGTTCAAAGAAAGTTGCTGAAGTGATGGAGACTGTAGATAGAGCTTTGTTTGTGCCAGATGGAACACCGCCTTATGTTGATAGCCCAATGTCAATTGGTTACAATGCAACAATTTCTGCTCCTCATATGCATGCAACATGTCTTCAGCTGCTGGAGAAGAATTTGCAGCCTGGGATGCATGCTTTAGATGTTGGCTCAGGTTCTGCTTCTGCTCAATTTACCTTTTTTCCATTAATGTCAGTGTTCATGCCTTTATCTTCTATAGCCCAATTGTTTCTTTCTTATTTGCTCATGTAATTGCAGTGTTACAATTGACTCAAGTAATTGCATCTTCTAGTTAGGAATAGGAGGATGTTTTTTTATAAAGAATATTATATTTGTCAAATCATACTGTCCTTCCATCTAATCAATTTTTCTTTTTGTTTCTTATATTAGCTTCTCGTTCTTTTCCTTCTGGACTGTTGTTTGGTGAAGTTTTTCTCCATTCATGGTAGGCTTTGCAAGTAACCAGTTATAAAACTCCAAGTGCTAACTACATGTATATATGCATACATATATAAATATGTAAACTATTGCATTTGCTATTTTCATAGTATCTTATTTTAATACACAATTATCTGCATGATAAAATGTGTGGGTTTTTCTCTTTGCCCAAATCATATGATTCTTCCACCAAATTAAGATTTTCTTGTTGATTCTCCATTTATTGATTTATACTTGGTAGTTAATGCCCAATTACGAGTTCCTGGAGATATTGTGAGCATAGCACTATTTCTTGATCTAGATAGTCGATCTTGTTTATGAAACACCCTCAACGCATAGATTCATGTACACGGTTCAGGATGGCATTGGGGTGGGAAAACTTCTTTAACTGTTCTGTCTTATCCTAATGAGATAGATCAATGGGGCAAAAATGTGGATTCGTCTGGATGGGTATGACGCAGCTGGGTAGTGAGGCAGGCATGGGGGACACCTTGCTCTCCCTATTGTGCCTAGTTAAGCATTGTTTATATATTCTTTTTGTATTTACATATGCTATTTGATATTTTCTTGTATTATTTTAATATAAAGAGTTTATATGATACTTTAAAATTGACAATTTAGCACAGACCAATTTAGTCTTAGTTTTTGTTTCTTGTAATTAACTTATAGATAACTTATACAATTAAATAAAATTATAGGTGGATAGCTAGAGTATGGGATGTTGGAATGGATTGTAGGCAGAAGTTTCATCCGTGGTATGAGATTAGAGGAAGAATTTTCTTGCCACTCTGAGAATTTGCAAAGGCGGGAGAGGGTATGGGATAGTGGGGCAGGGATGGCTAGGGTTCTGCAACTCATACACACCCCCATTGCCAGATCCATCCTGATAATCTACAGATGTTTTGAGTTTCCTTATCTGATAATATCTTCTGACAATAAGAAATTTGAATTTGATCTACTCCATTTGTTTCTATAGGAACTGGATATTTGACAGCCTGTTTTGCGGTGATGGTGGGAAAAGAAGGCTGTGCTGTTGGTGTTGAACATATTCCTGAATTAGTTGCTTCTTCAATAAAAAATATTGAGAAGAGTGCAGCAGCTCCATTGTTGGAACAAGGTTCCCTTTCCATTCATGTCGGAGGTATGTTTTTGGAAGCTCACATTTTTTCTTTGAGAGCTCCAATAATGACCTTCTGTAGTTCGACTCTCTTAAAATAAATAAATCATAAGCTTATACCAACTACTACATAATAAAAATAATCTTTCAATAAGGATGTTATATGCTACAATTTAAGCAAATGCAGCTCATTGCTGAGGTACAGCATTTCATGAAATAAAGAATTTGCAAAGAAAACGAAGGTAGTTTTGCAAGAAAGCAATCTCCTTCTAGAAAAAATGAGGAATGTATGCCATTCATTTTTTCCCTGAGAAGTGAACAACTCTTTTAAAAATTTTATTGATATTAATATTGAGACTGACCCACGGGCATAAGGAATTGTATGCATTCGTATATACCCCTTTTCCTTCATCTCCCACTAGAATTTACGTTCTTACAGATTTGTGCTTTTAAGTTTTGACATACTAGGAATAGGATTAATTTCAGCTTTCTTGAACCATTTGTCAGCACAGGAACTTAAAGAAAATGAAACAATCTGCATATCTGATGCCTATTTGGTTTGTTTAGTAAGAGAAATCAAGTTACCTCAGTAACTTTTAGCTAGTAAATTTTCTTAATTTTGTTATTGACTTGGACAAAAACTGTGCTTGTCATGATAGATGGAAGACTAGGGTGGCAAGAGCTTGCTCCTTATGATGCCATACATGTGGGGGCGGCAGCTCCAGATATTCCTCAGGCTCTCGTTGACCAATTGAAGCCTGGAGGCAGAATGGTAATACCAGTGGGAAATATTTTCCAAGATCTGAAGGTGGTAGACAAAAACTTGGATGGCTCTATCAGTATTCACAATGAAACATCTGTGCGATATGTTCCTTTGACCAGCCGTGATTCTCAATTGCGCGGCTATTGAGGTTATGGATAAATCTCTCCACCAGCACTTGAAAGCCTATGGTTGCGAATAAAGACTGTAAACACCACAACCTCTTTGCAAAGAATTTGTGGGAATGTACAGAATGAAATATGTGAATTTAGTGTCAATTAGGAGTGTTTTACTTTTTTCGAGTTCATACTTTGCCTCTCTGTAAATGATCTAAAGAATTGAGAATAAAATGATCTGATTGCCATTTAGCCATCTTGTCTTGAGGTTTATTATGAAGGGGGGCATTTAATCACCATGATTTATCTCTCTTATGTAAGATATTTTATCAAGAGACTAGTGACCAATAAGAGTGGTTTGGGTGCTAATCTTTTATTGGTGAAATCCTATTTAGAGAGTTGTTTGGATCACTCACACTTGCCATTAGTAAGTAAATAATCAACATCAAAATCCAATGAAAATAACTATAACATTACTAGCACCTAAAATGTGTCAAGTATAAATAGCTTATACAAGGCATTTAAAGGAACAAAACCAATAGAAACATTTAAAGGAGCTAAAACAATCTTCCTTTCAAATAGCGGACAAAAATTCAGTATTACATATCTCATCGAGGATTTGGAAAAGAAAAGAGAACCAAAATGGAAAAGGAAATAAAAAAAAAAACTCCATTGCCAAATGTCCTCGTATTAATGTGGTTTCAATATCAAAAGCTGCGCCTTGGCCTTTCCTCTGCTACGTTTACTCTAATTGCCCTTCCATCCAGACTCTGAGCTCAATGCACCCAAATGACAAATAAACAGATTGCCTTGTTATGGATGCTTAGAAACTTAAAGCCATATTCTTGATAATCAAAAGTAATCAAGCTTTTGCTATTGTGTTGCCTCTACACATGAGTGAGGTACCATAAAACTTCAAATGAAATCTTAGCTTGAATTAGCTAAAGAAGAGGAACTTTACCTGCCCATCAAGAGCAGCAATTGCATCATTCAATTCAGTCTCATTGGACATGGTCACAAAGCCGAACCCACGTGAGCGGCCAGTCTCCCGGTCATAAACTACTCGAGCTTCAACAACCTTCCCATGTTCACTAAAAACCTGCTCCAGGCGAGCATTATCCACATCCCATGGCAGATTTCCCACATAAACTCTGAAGCAGGTTCAAACACTCTTGGTGGCCGTTCTGGCTTTGCTCCTCTAGGAGCAGCCTTATTTACAGTCAAGAGCCTTCCATTTAAATCCTGTGTGCAAAACAGAAGAAACCACAAAACATCTTATTAAAAGCATAATTCTTGGCTGGTGGTCAGGCAGGCAAGTAACAAGAAATAGGAACAGCCCATGTGGAGAGCAGGAAATTTTTCAGTGACTGAGTGTAATGTTGCGTCATGCATATTTTTGCCATTCTATGTTCAGTTGAAAAGAAAAGAAACCACTGATTTAAAATCATATAGAAGCATAAATCCACGTAGAGGATGATGTATCAATCTATAAATAGAATATTTCCAGAAACTTATTTTTTTCAGCCACAAACTAACTGGGTGTAAAATGATCCTGACGGGTGATAGAATTATTTGAATACAGATCTGATCATGCAAAAATTTTCTGAAGTAGAAAGTAGAAGCTTTATGATATCAAGACCATAAGACGGAGCTATTAGGATGTACTTGGCCATAACACCTGCTTCCAGTAAGGATAGTGCGTACCTCCAATGCCATGCAAAGTAAGTTCTAAATTAAAATCTACCAAGCAATGCTTTTCAAAAGCAGTGAAATAGGACCATACCCTCAGGGCAGTAGTCAGTAGTCAAGCATGCATGACTTACACAACTGCTAAAATTCACTGGCTAGTGGCTATGTAATTCCAGTAACCTTGAAATGGAAATGCAACGGCTGTGAAGAGGAACTTCCACTGAGATTGTCTATATAACTACTATATGTGAAGATAACATTTCTACAACATCTGGCAACAAGAAACTAAAATCATGGGTTATGATTTGCAAGCATTTATATGCAGATGATACTAAAAGTCAATGTCTGTCTTGGTTAGTTTAAGGAAAAAACATAACTTTTTCACCAATTGATTTCTCCTGTGTTCTCCTAATAAATAACTTGATAATGTAGTTCAACCATTTCCATCTGTAAGTTCCAGACCTAAAACATAACTTGTCATTTAACTATTACTTGGATAAGTTAGGCCAGATAAGATCACCTCCATAGCTATCATATTCTCAAATATGATAGGGAGATATACCCATCAGCCGTGTTTTTCTATTTAATATATCTTATTAGCTACGATTTACTTAGAACTTTTATGGAGTTAAGAGGGAGAGAATTATCTTATTGTAACAGCAGAAGGAACAACAACCATTGAATATATAGCAGGATAAAGAATCAGCATATCATAGGCAATCGTGGCATAATTTGAGATTAACAACCAGGTATCTACTCATTATAAGCTCCGGTAAGAATCAAATATATCCTGCTCAGGGAAGGTAAACAAACAGAAAGTCTACCCCTTTAAGGCTATATTTGGAACAGATGTGTTCCAGGATTTTCATCTTTTCATGAACTTTTAGTTGAACTAAATATAAAATTTCAGTTGAATTCCACAAAACAGTTATTTGTTCCAACCACACCCTGCTCTGTTTGGTTTAATTCGCATTCAGTTGTCAGTTCTAATTCTCATGTTATTCCTAATATGTATAATTAGATCATAACTTATTACATTTAAATTACCACCACACACAATTTGAATTCATTGATGGTGAAAATTCAAATTCAAATCCAACCAAGAAATTGAACGAAATTTTCACCCAAGGCAACACAAGCGACTTGATGCTACATGTCAAAATCTGTTAGATACATAAGAAACCATCTACAAAAATTAACACCTATTGAAAATATAGATTTTCAAAACCAAATATTGGGCAATATCAACAGCTAGCAGCTAACTGAGATTTGCTCTAGAATGGAAAGCAAATGAAAATGGCAACCTTGGATCACAATGCAAATAAGGGAGATTATATCGACAATTTCAAGGAAGCGTGTCAGATATTAATCCACAGATATTAAAAAGTTTTGATTTAGTTCCTTTTATTGCCGTGGGACGCAAAAACATCTAACAAAGAAATGTGTAAAGGCAGAGTAAGTTCAAAAGAATTCAGCGAAGAACTAAAGAAAACTCACGTAACGGTGGAGCTTTTCCACGGCCGTTTCAGCTTCTTCGACAGTACTCATGGTCACAAACCCGAACCCACGGCTCTGATCAGTTTCCCTGTTGTATATAACCTGTAGCCAAAATTACCAAAGGAAAATAATAACCCCATAACAAACCCTCCAAAGCCATCGATGTCACAAAGAATTCTAAACATAGACAGCAAAGAGCACAAGAGAACATTTTACCTCAGCAATTTCCACTGTCCCAGCTTGCTCGAAAAGCATGGCCAAGCTTTGACTATCTACATCATAAGGCAAATTTCCAACAAATAACTTTGCATCTTCAGGTGGTTCAACGAACTCATCTTCCGCTCCTGATTCCGGCTCTCCCTCCTCAAAAACCCCAACTTCACCGCTCTCTCCTCCTCCACTTGCTTCAACCACAGAATGCTCGCCATCGGGTTCCCAATCCGATACTTTGGCCTTGGTCTCATCATCATATTGGTTTTCCCATGTGGACTCTTCTTCCTCTTGTCCGTCAATGGTGGTGACGGTGTTACTTTCTTCTTCTCCTTGTTGGGCCCAATCTGAGGTCTGAGCAACAAAAGTCAGAATAGAAGGGAAATGGGTCTTGGGTTTGAGATAGGAAGACCGTAAGGAGTGTGAGGAGTGAGAGTAAGAGAGGTGGAGCTTGACATGTCTGGTTGGGATAGGTATAGAGAGATATGGAGCTTTTGAGGTGGTGGTGAACATGGAGGGAAAAGAGAGCAGGTATGATGAGTCTGTCATTGCTAAGGGCTTGAAGATAGATGTTGCTGTAGAAGAAGACATTTTGAGAGGGAGGGGGAAAGGAGGAGAGGGTTTTAGGGAAGAGCAGGGAGAGGATAAGGAGCAGAGCGGAGAAAGAGAAGTTTAAAGCAAGAAGGAAGGGTTGTACATACATTCACTTCTATGCTATGCGAGGTCCAAAATCTCTTATCTGCCATGGGCTCCATAGGCCTCTTCACGATTTCTTTTTTCTGTTTTTATTTTTTCCATTGGGCTGTTAAAATTTTATTATGTTTTATTTTTAAAGTGAATTTAAGAGTTACTAGTTATAAATTAAAAGTGACTTAGTTTTTTCAATTATAAATTAGTGGTGACTTAAGTTTAGCAGTTATAGTTTAGTGGTGACTTAATTTCAATAATTAGTGGGGTAGTGTTTATTTATTTAATTTTTATTTAAATTAATTAATTTTATAAATAAAATTTATTTGAGTTGAGTTTAGTTCAGTTTTTTTATATATACAGTTTCCATTATTTTATTTTTACACGGGCTTGATTCATATTCAAATTCGATAAAATTAAAATGATAATATAATATAATATAAATTTCATACAAATTTGAGTAAAAAAAGTATTTAATTATCGAAGTTAATTTCTTGCCCGATTCATTTCAAATGTTCTTTGTAATTTCTTTTGTCACATGTTTGACTGAGAAATTAAAGACGAAGGAAGTACATCAAATATGTACGCAAAAATTAATTTTTATATATTAAATAATTAAAATATAGTAATGAAGTAAAAATAAATTGAATAATTGTTTGATAAATTGTATTTAAATATTGAGTCTTCTAAAATTTAAACTAGGAAGTAGAAGATAATTTCTCAATTTTGTACTTGTATTTTTTTATTGATGATAATAAATGTTTTGTATTTGTATTTATGTTATTAAACTTTGAGGGCAAAATATTAGAATATTTTTTCTTAATTTGCCTTATTTATTTTTTCGCTACAACAAATTTTTGTTAATTCTATTCTTTCATTCATCCTTGTGTGAATATTTACTTTATTTTAAAATTTGAACTGTATTATAAATATTTAATTTATTCTTTAATAAATTAACGTTGGAATTAAATTCGATAAAAAATTAGAGTGGACGAAATAAATATTTTTTGTTTAATGTAAAAAAATTTTTCTAACAAATATAAACATAAAAATATATTTATGTACAACTAATTAATATATAAACTGTACATATCTAAAAATTCCCACTAATAAATTGTGATATAAAGTTTACAAAATACATGAACATGTAAATACATATATTTCCATTTACATATATACATACACATATAAAGAGTAGGTGAAGTAAACAAAGAGAAACATGACTAGTCTTATTGAATAATGCTTCCAATGACAAAAAGAGAAGAGAGGTTAATAGAAAAATTCAATATCCCTTAATTTGGTTTGAAGATGAAGTTTGAATGTAAGTGTGAGTACTCCATCATCATCCTCGTATGCAAAATCCACTTTTTCCAGGTCCACTTCACAAGCCCTTGGTCTAATGTTGGAGGAGGCTCCAAATCTCCGACACCCACATACTCTTATCTTGATTCTACTGCATCCTGAAAAACTCATACTCTCCATTGTTCCTTCTGAATTATACATATGGATCAATCCTATCGGAGCAAAAAGAATATCTCCACCAAAAGCCTGTAATTATTTACATTGGCACATACACTAGAGAAGTATTTTTGTTTTAAAAGAAAATTCCAATTTACTGACTCAAATTATTGGTGATATGGTGTATATTTCAAATTCCGGAGTTTTCAATGATATACTTAAAGATTTCCTTTCTTTGGCAATTTGAAAAAGGATCCTGCAATGTAAACCAATTTGCATACAGGTCAATGCAAGACCTGACAATTATCGGTTAATGAGGAGAAGGCAGGGAGTTTGGCAACTAACCAGAATTGAACGCATATATTGCACAATCTCTGTTCCAATTTCCGCCGGCAACATCTGCTAGGAATTCAACATCCATAGGACTCACATGGCTAGATAGGGAGACAGTAGATGCTGCTACTTTTTCTTTTACTTGCTTCAGTGGCCAAGGCCAACCACCTTCTCCTTGACAATTAAAAACACCCACCACTCCACCTAACTTGTTCATATTCCAAATCTTGAGTATGCTGTGAATTCATAATTGAGCATAGAAAGATTTGAATAAAGGAAAACGTCAAAGGAGTGTTCAAAAATATACCTTTTTCCATCTATAACAGGATCTACAAAGAGACAATCTCGAGTAGGATGGCCAGCTTGTCTGCCCCTAAGGATGGATCTATCCGGCAACACCAGCTTCCTGAGGATATTGAAGTCATGAATGTCTAGCTTGTCGCTGTTGTTAAATGATTAAGAAGATAAACTTAGTGTACCAAGCAGAAACAAGAACAAGTATTAAAGACAGGAGAGGATGATTGTAAAGTTAACCTGGCTCACCTTACATATACTCCACAACCACCTATAGCCCTTGCAGCCCTATTGAAGTCTACTGAATTATGTTTGCTCTAAAAGGAAAACAAGAAACTTGGGTTTAGATTCTACCATAGCCAAACTTGGGTTTAGATTCTGCCATAGCCATCACTGTTTCAACATAGATTGTCTTGGTTGGTTCAGTTCTAAATTTCTTTCTATATTAAATTCATTTACTAATTATAGGTTCTCGCTGTCTTAAATTTTCTATGTAATTATATATAATTTTGTTATGATTCAATGTCATACCAACTCTTGAATAAAACAAAAATTAAACCATTTAAGGCAACAAAACATTTGAATTAGAATGTAAGTCTTATATTTGAATCTACTTCACTATTTACATTGAGTTAATATAAGAAAACTATGCAAAGAATTCAAGTTATGGATGAAATCAGATATGAGAAATGTAGTTTACCAAATTAAACAGATTGCTAAATGCAAATTAAATGAATTAGCTAACATCAATGAAAACCAGATTTATACATGGAAGCTACCGAAGTTACTGCGTTGTTCAAGAATCTGGAATCAAATTAATTGCAAATGAAAAGAGAGTTTTTGCTTGTGTAACTGTAACACCGTGCTTACCACCATGCTAAAATGTATTTAGAAAATCTTATTTATTTGGGTTTTAAGGTCACACTGAATTCATTTAATTTTATTTCACAGTTTTACATCATAATTCATAAATTATGCCAATTTTATTATTTTATTTAATTTAACCAAATTTTGTTAATTATTTTTATTATTTTTTTAAATAAATAATTTTCAGGAGAAAACAAGAAAAGGGGAAAAAATCTCACAAGAAAGCACCCGCGGGGGCACTGCGCGTTGTACGCGCATGACAAGCGCAGGACATGTGCACAGTGCGCATGTCCCATCTGCGTGAGGCGCTGGACTAGACCTGCATGCGTGGAAAAAGTTGGCATCGCACACTGTGTGCACACCTTTCGCGCAGCAGGCTCGTTCAGATAGGCCTGTGCGCATGGGGCCTGCATGGATAGGCCTGCGCATGGCGCCCCAGCGCGCCGTAGGCCCTGTACGCGGCAAGGTAGCCCGATGCCCTAGTGCGCCATAGGCCTTGCATGTGGCAGGGTAGCCCGGCGCCTGCAGGTTAGGTCTGCAATGCATTCCGGGCGGGTGAAGTCTTTATAAGCTTCCTCAGATGAAGATAACTCGGTTTCCCCTATTGAAGCGTAAGCTCTTCCTACCGGATTTTACCTGCTCAAATCTCATAATTTTTCCT
>NW_019014688.1:557947-578875 GCF_000150535.2 Carica papaya
ATCATCCCTCAATATCTCGTCCGATATGAGTGTGAATCGGACCGTCCTCATACCCCATCCGGTACGAGTGTACAAAAATACCAATCTTCAATACCCCGTCCGGTATGAGGCAACGTTCACGGTAAGGTTCCCTATGTACCTGGTCCGTCCACCATCTCCTAGGATATCCAATGAGGCTACCATTCATTAATTCACATGACTAATCAATTTTTCGTTTGCATATTAATGTCCAATTTCAAAGTTAACCGTAAATCATGTAAGACAAACAATATATATATCAAGGAAACACAATTGAATCAATTAACCATTCCAGTATATCATCATGTATTTAAAGCTGTAAATTCAACCATTAGTTAAACATGACAACAAATAAATGACTAACTGGTTTTCGGCTCCATTGGTAACCTGTAATTATTTTCAAAATTTTCTAAGTTATACAAAATACTATATTATCGATTATTAAGCTTCAATTTTATAACAGGAAATAAGGTGAGGGATTCTTACCCGAATCGATGTCTAAAATACCGAACTTTTAGCTGCACCTACTAACAGTCCCCGGGTTTCCTAAATTTTTTTGCGAAGATTAAAACACGCTTCATATACCTAAAAATACTCCAAAAAATCCAGAATTGGTGTTAAAAATCTTTTTCGGTCAATTTTTGAATTCCACAATGATGGCACCGCTGCTCACTACGGCAGTTTGCCTCAGCTTGGCCGTTTTCAGCCAGTTTTGATTGATTTCGGTTAGTTTTATACCCATCCTTGCGAGAAAACACGTTAGAGGCCTCGGTTGGCCGAAAAAAGTCAAAAAACAAAAACCTACCTGCAGCGGAATTTTTCGATGCGACGGCTCTATCGACTCACCTTCGTGGCTGAATATTTTTTCTCGGTCAACCTGTAGAAAATAAAATGGTGGAAAAATCACACGAAACGGGAAACAGGAACGGGCTTATCAGAGGTGGTTTTGGGTTTTGTCCGCGGCAGCGGTGACAGGCTTTGCCTGCGGTTTTTTACTCATTCGCCTTTCTTTTTATTCTGATTTAGCCATGGGAGTGCTCAGAATCAATTTCTGAGCGGATAGGAGAATTTTTACCTTTTTTGGCTGTCGAAGGTGGCTCCGGCGCAGCAGGGGGCAGTGGTCAGCTCCATTCTCCAGCGATTGGTTATTCTTCTTCGACGGGAGGTTGGCAGCTAGGGTTTGGGTTCGATGTGATGCGAGATATTTATACCCGTCTCGCATTAATCTGGGTCGTTCATCGTGTTTAATCTCGACCCATCCAATCACGTTTAAAGAGGAAATAAATCTAAACCGTTCATCACAATTTAATCTCGACCGTACGATTGCGTTTAAAAAGGGAACGAATTTGGACCGTTCATCGCGTTTAATCACGACCTTCTGATCACACCTAAGGAGGGAATGGATCTGAACCATCCATGCACACGGGAACGCTTCCAGGCCGTCCGATCGCAGGGTACGCGGATTGCCAGCGGTTCCTCCTGCATGGCACTGAGTCAGCATACCTTGTCACGCAGCGTTGCCCCAGTTTGTCGGGGCTGCTGATTAGGCGGTCTTACGTGGCACAATTTTTTTTAATTGCATTTTAACCCCTAATTTCTGATTTTTCTTTCAAAAAAACCATCCGAAAGCAAATTTTCACCAATTTTTCCCAAAATTATTTTCAATTTCATCTTTAACCTATTTTTTTTCCTAATTTCACATTAAATAAAAATTTATTAATTTTAAAATGATATTTTTATTCATTTTTTAAATTTTAAAATTAATCCCGAACCAAATTTTGGGCCCGAGTACTACAGATAGCATATAACCACTTAGATAAGGTTTATATGAATACATGTAATGTTTTGTGATGGAAGAAAATCAGGAAAACATTTAAATTGAGTCCAAGTTGTGACTCATAGAGCATATCACATTATTTTCTTTGAAGTTCCTTCTAACAAACTGCTCAAGTGCTTGTATATACTGTTTAGTCATAACCACCCGTCCACTATCCATAACCTAAGGTTTCTATCACATTCTGAATATCTACCTTCACTCCATCAACATCGCAGCTTGCCAGATAGCAATGGAAATCATTGAAGAAGTTGGATATTTTCTTGGGGTCAATGATGCAAACTCCATACTTCTCCAAGCTGTCCATGGCAATATCTCTAAGATTCCCCACGTTACCAGGTGACTGAATGGGATGTATAACCTTTGGGTTGTATTTCTTCATTATTTCAGATGGTGGCAAAACCCCTCCCCAATAACCAGGTAAAACATGCCACATGTAGACATACCTGCATCAGTTTAGAATTTTCTTACTATTCCCAGATTAAAACTACAGATAAATCTCCATGAAATGATAAAAGATAACATGCCTTACTTTATTCCATACTTCTTTTTGATGATATCAATAAGCTCATGAAGATCAGAACATGTGTTATTTGAGCCTGAACTCCTGAATTTACCATTCTCCTTGAAGTTTACCAATCTGAATGCAAACCTATTGATCCATTGAGGTAGTAAGCAATGTAAATCAGTATGAGGAGAATGACTAATTTAAATCAGTACTTCTGAAAGGAAATCAATCAGTACATTTCATAAAAAAAACTTACTGTGTCCCTTCAGCAAAAGGTTCACCTTCTTTTCGAAACGCATTTACCACATCTTGCCATCCATCGTCGATTATTACAAACTTTGGTGCACAACCTCCTCTAGAGAAACTGGGGAATGAAACAAAAAGAACAAAAGGTCAGCGACCTGAACTAGTATCATCAATTAAAAACTAGTGTTGACAATCTAATTGTACCTTTCAAGGCCATCTATGATTCCTTGTGGATTTACTTCCCTATAAAAAACATCCCAAGTGCACCAGATAAACCAGTCCAAATGTGTAGGTACCTGTTTCACGGAAAAGTTTATTGATCAAATTATCAAATGGTATGCACATATGTATCAACAATGAGCTCGTCACCACCTTGTTATCGATATGACAAAAAGTACCCTTATGCTCCTCCAGAATCCTACACAAACACCCAAAAAGAAATCCTCTTGCATCTTGTAACTTTAAATAAGGAACTTACAAGAATTAGAGGATTGAGATCCCAAATATAACCAACTTGATTGAATTCCTTATGAGCTCGTATGGGTTGTCCCCTGAATTTGTAAAAACTACTTCCAACGTTTGGGAGGTTTGAACATTAGCATCTCCTGAATAAATCAACAATGGAAACTAAACAATTTCTCAAGTAATGCCCAAAAGAAATTTGAAATCTGGTTCTCTACATAGAACCACCAACCAAAAACCCCAACTAACCACTTTCAGCACAGAACTGGAGTGTAACGACCCCAGAAATCTAAAAGGAAATATATAATAATTTAAGTGCGGAAACGAAATAAAAGGTTAAGGTTTACCTCTCTTATACAATGACTTAAAAGTACTAAACAAACATTACGGAATGAATTCTCTAAAAGAAACACGAGAAATGCAAAAAGTAATAGAAAATAGAAAGTATCTAGCATATACTCGCAATCTTTCTGCGGATCGGGCTCTAGAACCAGGTACACTTGATCTGAAATGGTTATATAAAGGATGAACTATACTAGCCCATAAGGATATCACACTATATCACCTGCACAGAAGCAAATGTTGGTAGAAAACTAAAACAATTAATAGAGCACTAAATTTAGCAATTCGTTTACCAATCATAAAATCATTTACTCTTCACTTACCATTGTAGAATTTATGAGAATAACCTATATAGGCAATAATATCATACAGATCATAACTTCATGCACGATCAGCACCATAGAACATATCATAAATTCATGTTCATTAACAATAAACTAAATCATAACCATTTCTCGTTTCAGCAGCCTACTAGTATCCATGGGGATCCATAGGGGTATCCCCGCTACACGTGAACCATTTCCCTTAACAATCTCAATCACAGGGCCGTCCCTATACCCCGTCCGGTATGAGAGTGAAGTGGGCCGTCCCCATACCCCGTCCGGTATGAGACAACGTTCACAGTAGGGTTCCCTATGAATCCGGTCCATCGACAATCTCCTAGGATATCTAGTGAGGCTGTCATCTTATCTATTTATTTGATCACACCATTTTCCTGTTTCCTCTTAATCTCCATTACCAAATTAAACATAATCACATAAATAAATAAACATGCGTCCGGTAATATAATCATATCTTAAATCTCAAAATTAAACAGTGGTCAGGTAAGACAGTAATACATGCATTTAAACTAAAAAATAGATAAATCAGATACCATCATGCTTTTAGACTGTAAAATAAATCAACAGAAATCAATAGAGAACAATGTCCGGTTCGGGCTCTATTAGCAATCCGTAATTAATTATGCACATCTATTTAATTTGTACAAAATACCGTATTATTATTTATTCAAACTTCAAACCTATGATAGAAAATAGGGTGAGGGGTCCTTACTTGATTTGATGCCAAAAAGCTAAATGGTTTACTACGCCTACAGGCAATCCCTGGGTTCCTTGAATTTTTCTCCGAGAATTGAAACGCATTTATGGTACCTACAAATGTTCCAAATAAACCAAAAAATTAGTTCGAGGGGCCTTATCGGCCAATTTCAGAAATCCAGCCGCCGTGCTCCGGCGACGGCGTAGCTGCCTGTGGCGGCAGTCCACCTCGGGTCGGCCATTTTCAGCTGAATTCGGTCGATTTTACTTCGATTCCTGCGAGCACACACGCTAAAGGGCCTCGATGGGCCGAAAAAATACGAAAAATCGAAACTCACCGGCGGTGGGGCTCTCCGATGTGGCGGCTCCTCCGCCTCACTTTGCGGTTGGTTGTTTTACTTCGGTCAACCTGTAGAGAAGAAAACGGTGATCACAACGGTGGAAAAAATTTACAAAATGGAAATCGAGAAGGGCCTCATCGGAGGCGGTTTGTGAAATTCTCTGCGGCGGCGCCGCTGAGCTTCGTCGGTGTTTTCCGACCAATTGGCCAGTTCTTTCACTCCGATTTGGCCATGGGTGGATTTAAAATTGAATTTCGTGCAAAATGGAAAATTTTTACCTTTTTTAGCGGTCGGAAAGGGTTCCGGTGCGGCGGCAGGTGGCGACGGTTGGCTCCCCGGCGACTGGGTTGTCTTCTTCGGCAAGGGGTTCTGGCAGCTAGGGTTAGGGTTTAGGTGCGGATGAGGTTATTTATAATCATCCGCTTTTGATCTGGGTCGTCCATCGCGTTTGATCTGGACCGTCCTATTGCGATTAAATAGAGAGTGAATCTGGCCTGTTCATCGCTATCTAATCTGAGCCGTCCGTGTGCGATTCACTCTGGGTCGTCCGTGCACACGGCAACGGACTTCAGCCGTTCAATCGCGCGCACGCAGATCGGCCACGTGACTCCCCCCGCGTGGCCTCTCACGTCAACGCCTCTGCCACTTGGCGCGTCCTGGTTGGTCGGATCTGCTGACTGAACGTTTGACGTGGCACAATTTTTTTAAATTACGTTTTGACTCTCGATTTTCGATTTTTCTTTAAAAAATACTCATAAAACTCAAATTTTCACCCATTTTACTCAAAATTATTTTTAATTTAATTATTTATTAATTTACTCAATTTTTTATTAAATTAAAATAAAACAAAATATAAATAAATAAATTAAATAATTAAAAAATTATATTTATTAATAAAAAATAAAATAAAATAAAATACCTAAAAAGTTTTTTTTTTTTTTTTTAGGTGGGTGTTACATGGAGCGCATTTGCAGGAGTCCCTTGCAAAGATGTCCTAAATTTCCCATCCAACACAGGCAACAGAAGAATGAAGAAAATGTTTTCAGTGTCCGCATTGGGTGACATCTCATCACCAATGGCGGGGTCTTCTTTTGTTTCCAGAAGAAGCATTTGAGTTTCCATGGGGATTTCACTGCCGGATTTCCCTACTCGTGGTATCATCCACCAGATTTTAAATCTGAAGAGAGACAGGAACCTGCATTCCCTGCAATGGGCAGAAGCAATTTGAATCAAACTCCAAAGAAACACCGCATGGAAATGGATTAGATAAATTGTAAAACCAAAATATACCCATCCTAGCTTCAGCTTGTGAATTTAATATTTTGGATGTATGCCATAAAACAGAAATGAATCTTAGAAGAGAGTAACGATGTTCATGCTTTAAAACTCAGAATGCTCATTTCTTTTCCGCACAGTTTCTCCCTAACCAAACATGTGAAATGCTATTATAAGCAGAGACTTAAGAACTCCAAGACTGAAAACATGGCGAGAGCTTGGAACAGTTGAAGTTGCACCTAGGAAAGCTGAACCCGCTGTCACTGGAGCGACAGTGCCATTTTGTGGAATTCCGCTCAGCATCGTATTGCCCCTTACAAAGAGACACCCCTCCCTGATCCTACCCATTTCTATTTATACAGACAACTTCAAGAAGGATCAAGTCTGTTGTCTTCGATCAGAAACACCAAAAGAAGCCTCGAGCTGAAGTTTTAAGAAGTAGCCAATACCAGGCAATCTGGAAGCCGGTTCAAAAAAGATAAAAGAAGTTTTCCGAGTTTACCAATCCAGTTCCTGATGCATCTTTGAATGTTAATTCTTCAAAATGATTATGGAGAAAACATGCTGAGAGAGAAAAAAAATTTCTAGACCCATTTGGTGGAAAAGACTGAACTGGAAGAATTCAGAAGAATTGATACTTTTCTTCACTGAAAAAAGAAAAAGAAAACAAAGAAAGATGACGTGATTTGAAAGTATATTTTTATTGCATAAATATTCATTTGTTCGATATGCAGCATGGTGGCATAAGAATACTGGAAAGATTTATCTTGAAACTTGGACGTGGCAGCTAGCAGGACATGAAACCTGTTTAGCAATTTCTATTTATACATTTCATTAACATGCAATAAATATATTATTCTTGAGAGAGAACCAAAAAAAGAAATATAATTATATAAACAGAGTGATCAAGCATGGACGAGCCTGATCCACTGAGATAGACTAGGGATGGCCCCGTTCAACACTGTAAGCAAATAATAACCAGAAGGTGCTACATTTGGGGATTGAGGAGACTCCACAACTGCACTTATCCAACCATCTTGTTCCCTTACAATGCTTCTGCACCTAAGCATCAGCATTCTCTGATTCATTGAAACAGAGTGCGTTGTAAATGGAGGTGCATAAGCGCTGAACTTCACCTCATTGCTTGGCTTCCTCCCCAGCCTGAACCTGACTGTAAAGGCCTCTCCGTACCGGACTCCATCCCTGTTCCTCCCGTAGTTTACAGACACGTTACTTGGTCTGTAATCATGGTACTGTTTACCCATGTAGTGAGGAACAAATGCTTGTAACCTGAGTTCAGTTGGATAAGAGACTTTACTGAAGGTGTAATTGTGGTTAGGGTTGCTACCACCAACTAGTACCCTCCCATCAGGTAAAAGAAGAGCAGATGAGTGATACATTCTTGGTATTCTAGTGGCTTTTTGGACTGAGAATCTCCGACCCAATTTTGCCTTTGGCTTGTAGAGGTAGGGCTGAAGAGCAGCATTAGCTGCATTGTTCCACCCGGCACAGCCATTTTTGGCACCATTGACGATCAGAATATGACCAGTTGGGAGGATCAGCATGTCGCTCATAACACGGGGTCCAGGCATGTTTTCCATATTCCATTTGTGCTTGTTTCCTGTGATCACCATTCTCCCACAGGAGATCAGTCCCTTGAGGAATCTTCTATTGTTCTCTGCAGCTGTATAGGCTCCAGAAGCTGAACCCCCACAAATCATGACTTCCACTTTCTGGAACCTGTTTGTGTGATGTAAAGGAAGAATTACTGATGAACCAGAGCTGGGATAGTTTCTGGAACCACCTCCTGGAATCCTAGGAAAGGTCTTGATAATCTTATCTCGTCTATAACTGAGAAGGACGGAGTCTCGGTTGGCGAAAATGAACAAATTTCCATCTGACGAGAGATGAAGAAACGGGTAAAGATTATTCCCTCCAGCATCCTTCTCATAAGTCTGATGCAGGAAGGGAAGATCCATAGGCTTGTCACTTGATGGCAGCTTAGGAACAAATTCATAGGTGAACACTCTCCTTCCACCTACTACAATAACTCGATCATTCTCGGGAAGTAATTGATTGGAAGAACACCAACGTTCATCAGACAATGATCTCCTTGATTGCTTCCAATCACACTGGGCATCGCCACAAGGCCTGAAGTATCTGATTCTATGAGCTCCCCTGCCGTATCCGCCTGTCTGAACAAGAGTTCCATTGCTCAGAAAAGAACCGGAAGAGCACCAGGGATCTGTATCAAGCCTTAGAGCTCTAATTTTGTTATCCAAGATATTGTATTCAACTGAATGAGCATAACATGACCAATCTAAATCTTCGCGCCTGATTCCACATCTTGTCCTGTTGTACCTCTGGCGAAGTGGATACCCAGACTGGGCTTCTGTGTTTTGATCAAACATAAGGACAGTATTGTGATGAGTCAATGCCATGTGTGCAGCCACTACTCCAGAGCTGTTCAAGAGAAGCTGCCATCTTCCTTGCTCGCCTCCCAAGGATCCTCCAGCTGCTCGACTAAACCTGAAAAAATGCAGCGACAAGGTAATTACAGTGATCACAATAATAACATCTGCTGCTTTGTCCGCCATTTGCAGCAGAGAGAGAAACTGTTATGCAATGACTTGTGGTACTAACTATGCTTCTTTATAGATGGCTGCGACTGGTTTTAGGCCATTCACTACGAAACCATGCATTCAAGACATATGACTTCGCTCCTTTAAATTCGGTCAGTAGCCAAAAACATGCCACCTGCAGGCACTGCTACAAGAACGAGGAGGAATTGAAACTTTGTGTGACATACAATTTTGCAGGAATTCATGAAAATACTGCACTTAATATGCCCATTCCATTGATATTTCTGGTTTTATAATACATGAAAATTTTCAAGTTTATTCAGGGTTTTTACTGATACCTTAGCTAATCAAATTTTAAGCAATTGCTTTCCCAACTGAAGATAACAATAAATAAAATATCCTCTACCATAGAGAGGATAAACAACATATGTACCTAACCTGAACCTAATAAAATCAAAAAGTTTCCAACTTTTATGTGCATGTGAATAGCATCAGTAACAGATTCAATGATGAATATTTTTTCATCTGAAAATTCTCATTCAAAAATTTTTAAGTAGAACTCATATTTTCCCAACGGTTAGAATTTACTGACGGTAAAATTTTATATAAATTTGATGTACTTCTATCTTTAACAATTAATCCAACATTCAATGTGGATCCAAGATGTGATTGTTCCATTGGTTAAATGCTATTAATGAAAATAATAATTCTTTAGTTTTAACAATAGGTTATAGAAACTTTTTGATTCATTATGTTAATACTCTAAGTTATATACAAGTACAATGATAGAAACAAAAAGTGCAAATTTTCTTGTGATAGTCCGGAACGAGGTAATACTTATAATGTTTCAGCTTGGATACATTTATTTGGTAATTTTATGGATGTTAAATATTACTAAATTAGTTACTTTTTGTTAGTTTTAAAGACACCATATTATGACAAAATAACATTTTATAATTTAATGAATCTTCCACTTATTTAGTGAGATAATCAAGAGATTACTTATGATTAAACTCTTCACAACTTACCAATGAGTATTATTTCTTTAGTATGAATGGTTTATTAGTCTAGGCATGAATATTCTTAGTTGGATATTTTATTTGATCTACTGGATTTATGTTCTTGATTAAATAGTTAAGTATTAAAGCTATTCACAGTTTCAAAAATTTGCTCACTGGTTAATACAATGCCAAAATACACACCCCTATTGACAAAAACAAAGGAATCACAGACTCAAAAGGAATTAGTTATGTTCATAAAGGATCAGGCCTTGATAATACATTTAACATTCCACGAGAAGAGTACACGAGTAACAGGCATCACTTTGAGGAGGATAACAGAAACTCATTTCATCTCACGTTATGTACATATTCAAATAACATTGCCAGCTTCTGGTGTGAGTATGTCCAACAATGTCATTTGAAAGCTACAAATCCAGGCCACTTATGATCTATGCCATTTTCCAGAGCCAATAGCGAGTATGTTTCCTTTTCATTTGGGAGCAGAGAAAAATGACCGCAGTAAACCATATAAAACAGAAAATTGACACTAAATATAATGGAACTTCTGCATGAACAATCAGAAACAGGAGATATGTACAGACTTTAAGGAGTATCCCTATCTGAAACTGCATGTAGTCATTACCAAACCATGCTCGGAAAGAGGCTTGTAGGAAGTTCAAGTTCTATTAGCAGTTTCACAGAAGAAAGTGCCATTTAATAGAGCTTTATTCTAGTGCCAATGGGGCTTCGGCAAATAGGGCATAACTGAAGATCTTGTCCACAGTCACAACAAGTCTGCAAACCAATAAACCCATTACATTCTTCCAATCCATGCTCTAAGTTGCAGAAAAAAAAAAATGCACATATACATACCTGATGCCCACACCCGAAAGCCATGTCCTTTGGACTGGTAAGGCAAATAGGACATACCTGTCAAGTTCACATCAAGAGAAAATCTAAGGTTGTATCATTTTGCTTAATACATTAGAGATCAAAAGTATTCATTATTTTTAGACCAGAACTTGAGGCTCTTTAATCAGGAAAGAGCAATTTGAAATGCCAATTTCCACAGAAAGAGGAAACTTTAAGTACATGATTGTCAGAAGCAGAACTTGCAGGCGGTGCGGTGCTGACGACTCTCTCACGTCTACCAGAAGGGGCACTAGGACTAAAACTACTCATATGAGAAGATTTAGAAGAGGTGAAAGAAGATGTAGTGTAGCATGGAGGGGGAAGAGGAACTCTGTCAATAGCCTTCCCTCTACAAGCACTGATTTAGAAATAGGAAAGGAATACAGACACAAGTAAAAGTTTTGTCGACGTCAATATAGTAGAAGCTCACACTTATGAGATTTAAGTTGTTACCCCAAAATACCCAGCTCTAGTGTTGCTTTATATTGTGAAGGTATTTCCATTAGTGCTGCAAGAGCAAACTCGGCTTCTTTTCTAGACCTGTCTATATTCTTTGACATAATTTCTGAAAAATTTACAAACTACAACAAAAAGGGGGTTAAGCACTGAGTTAAGCGCTGATAAAGAAGATAAGAACCTCCACAGGCCAAAAGATAAGGATGAAGCAGAGATGAATGCCTCCCTGTTATATCTTACCTGAAAATTATCAAATGCTCGAGCAGGGATGTTATCATCAAATTCCTTCATCATGTCCCATGGCCCATCTCCGACCCCAACTAAGATTATAGACAAGGGGTACTGACTGCAATTAACAAGCGTATTTGGACAACAAATCGGAGAGTTATTCAGAAAAGAAAGATATCACTACACAAAGAAGCAGTATAAACATTTTTTTTTAAAAAAATAGAAGTATAGCACAAAGAAGCAGCACAAACAGTTTACCTAGCTTTTACAATTGCTTCAACAGTGTTTTTTTCCTGTGGGCTTAGTTGGCCACGTTCAGTATCAACACTCCTTGTCACCTATGACAAACACCAGTTTTATCAATATAACATAAGCAACCTTACAATATACTAGCAGTGTGAAACAGCTATTGCTGATCACTTCTTGCACCCAAAAACATACTGCTAGGTGACCTAATAGAGTACTGTTTCTACACCTAATACCTAAAATTCCTTCATTATCTTCGAATGTAGAAACTGATACAGGACTTTGGCATTTACCTTTATTATAACTGTTCATTTAGTTCCATTATTTTAGTAAGATTTCTTTTTTACTTCTTGGTTCTGCTTTAACTACTTACTCTTCAGTCTGCTAGGAAACTAAGCTGAGTTATTTTAAATCATTTAAATCATTAGAAACTTCAAGTGAACTTGCAGAAAAGTCAAAACAATTTGCTATTGACTGGGAAGCTTTGTCGAATATCTTGAATTCTTCTAGCCAGAAGTTTTATTTTCTAATTTGTATCATATTTCTCAGACATCAATAGATGCAGTCTCTATGTTCCTAATCTTATGATGCTAGTCTGCAATGCAAATAACAGGAGTAATTACTTATGTGTTACCTCTTTAATGCTCAGTTAGTGGTTATTTAAGTAAATTCTGAGATATAGCCTTTGCTCCTAAAAGGCACCCTGGATGAGATATAGTAATGGCTAAAATCAAAACAACCCCCCAACTTTTGATATTATGAATTCAAATATAAAACATCATAATCTAGGGTTTTCCTGTATACAGCAACAGAAACATGCAAGAAAATAAGAGAACGCAAAAAACCAAAAAACAAAGGAAAAAGTAATTTATCTCCACCAAAATTTCTAAAAATAAATCAGAAGATTTCATAATTGATTATGAAACACAGGTAGAGATAAAGCACCTGCCCATCTGCTATAATCAGTAACACATGGTACTGGCCACGACTTTGCTCAACAATCGTAATGGCCATTTCGATGATAGGAGCAAATGATGTTGGCCCTGGTAAAAGGAAAGAAAGTAGGAGGTTCATAAATGTAGAAACCAACCCAACCCATATAGAAATATAGAGAAAAATGAGATTGCAACCAGCAAGCCGTAGTTGAGGAACTAATTCTCTATATCGTCTCAAAATCTCTTCAAACCCATTACAAAACCTCTCATCTGGATAAAAACTGAACACTTCTTGGTCATGAGTTGATGCTGCCAATTTGTAAAACCAAATTTTATATTTAATGGTTAAGATGATGAAATCAAAGAGTAAAGAAAAACCTTTTTTTAAGAAATACCATCTCCAAATCCAAAGCAAGGAATTAGGTTATCTTCATCAAAGGACGACAATGTTTTTCCAATAATGGATATTGCCTGTTCATAGGGATTTTGATCATCTCCAATGTGATGTAGGCATTTTCTGTTGAATGACCTTGTGCCTAATATAGACCCAAGTTAAATATGTTTCAGTTTCACCATTACTGAACACAGAACTCAAAAGCAGCAAACAAGATTAAACCTGTCCATTCATTGCTCTTTGTGAAATCAATACCAACGATCAGATTAGAAGACTCAAGGCCAGCACGTGCCAGAGCATCAGTAACCTAGGGTGGAACAGAAATATTAGGGAAAGACGAGTGCTTTCTTGAATGGACAAATAGTTGTGAGAAAAGATATTGTTATTTAGTCATTGGCATGACAGAATTTGTCATGCATTCATCAGGAGCAACAGAAATATATCAAAACATACTCTTATTACTCAAGCCCTTGTTTTTTAACTCGTGCTGCATAATTCTTTGATGCAAAAACCATTTCTCTCATGTCAAATGGTAGCACAGCACAAAACTTTCTAAGTAATCAAACCCTTCAAAGGTCATTGTCAATGAGGAAATTCTCAACAGCGAAAATGAAAGTGAGCATATTGGATCTTTTGCAATGAATACCAATTTGTTCCCATAGAAACAACTATACCTGCTCCAGGCTAGTATAGTTATCATCTATTTTAGAATACTTCCTCTCCAGCCTCCTTCTCATATCTGGAGCCTGACCACCATAGCCTTGAGGGAAAGGTGCATAATGCTGGGGTTGTCCATAACCTTGACTTGGTTGACCATATGGCTGCTGATAGCTGTGATGATTCCATGTATATGAAGCAGACCCTACCGATGAAGTTTGTCGTGAAACTGAGCGTTTTGAAGATCCACCACCCATAGATTCTACAATTTATGGATTTTCTGTAGCATCCAACAAAAGCAGTTCATAGTTATACGAAGTGGATATCTTTACGCCTGAGAACCAAAGTTGACATCATGAATTGCATCTCAAAACATAATCCATCGCATGCTTGAAAAGCAACAGAAATTATAGAAACTTGCTTCTCAAATGTCAATAAAGCGAGGAATTATAAAGCAAAGAACTTATCAAGCAACCAATTTTGTCTATTAGTACAGACGATTGACATCTGAAGACTGCTTTCAAATGCATAAGATAGCAGTCATATTGACCAATCCAGCTATATTGATACTTGATAGAAGCTCTTTATTTAGCAATTTTCCTAGAAAACTTCCAAAGAGATTAAAAACACAGCTGAAAAAGATGAAACCCTTTAAAAAATCTGAATACTCAACGTGTTATATGCCAAATAAAACTGATATACGCATACCGGTTGACTGTGTTGGCGAAGTAGGTGCAGAAACACCTGACGCCAATTTACATTCAGACCAAGGAATGAATGTCATACATCCTCTTCCAATTGTGGATTTTATTAATTCAAAAAGGCTAATGGAGCTTTATGCTTATGCATCCATCACCAAAGTCAAACAGTTTCAAGTTTGAGTATGAATCAGTAAGAAATGAACGAAATTTTTTTAAGGAAAAAAATGTGAGGTGAAATCATTCTCCTTTTAATACTCAACCAAAAAAGGCATCAAATTTAATACATTCAAGCATGAGTAAATAAAAAAAAAATGCATGTAGCTAAATTTGCAGAGATCACAAATTCAGAAGCAAATCCAGTTTAAAACCCACATCATCCAAATTCAGAACCAACATGGGAACCGCCGCCCATCCGAAATAAAGAGGTGAAATCATGAAAAATAAACTTAACGTACCGTAGACCTACGAGTTCAGTCTCAGCTAGACCTGTTCTTCATTCTGGTGTAGAAGGAGGTGGATAGGAAGGAAAGGAGAGAGTTCGTCGGTGAGCGGAGGAAGCGGGCAATGGTTCACGTTTTGTCGCCTTGTTGGGAAGTAAAAGCTGGCTTTTCTTGTCGTATTTCTAGGAAGTTTCCTACCCTTAGCTCTACTCTAGTTATCTAGTTAAGGCCAGCATTTTTTTAGTACATCATATTATCATATCAAGTTTATTTTAAACAAAAATTAAAATTAAAATCTTTTTCTTAAATTAAAATTTAAGTAACTTCCAAACAAAAGCCAAAATAATTTGATGAATATATTTTAGAAAATATATTAACTTAATAATAATAATCTATCCGAAACATCCAAGATCTAATTGGGTTTGGATATTTGGTTTAGATACAAACTAAAGATAATCCAAGATGTATGTTTTTGTTGAAAACAAAATGCATGGAATTAACTTATTTTATACTATCCTTTTTTTTAATTTCAAATTTTGACAAATTTATTTAGTTATTTTAATTATATAAAAATTAATTACTAGAAGTTTCTTATAAAAATGAATTTATGGTGGAAAGAGTTTTTATCTGTTTTAAGTTGAAGGGTATTTAGATATAATATAAAAAGTAGGCTATTATTACCAAAGATAAAATAATTGATTTCTACTTAATTATAATCTTGAATTATCATATATACTAATGAAATGAGATTCCTAATCATGGACTAATACTCATTAAGGATGATTACAACTTCAAAAAATGACCAATAGCCGTTAAATTCATGTATTTTTTTATATATACATTAGCTCAAACGTGATATAAAAATACCACTTTTACAGTTTTTTTCTTTTAATTATTAAAGACAAATTAAAAGGTGGTTAGTAATGAATATGTAATATAACAAGTTCGGAAATTAGTCTTGGAATAGTAAATTTTGATTTTCTTAAATAATAATAATAATAATAATAATAGTTAAGTTTTTTTTTTTTAATTTAAAAGATGCAAAAAATAATTATTATTAAGAGAAATATATACATTTTGGGTACTTTTAAAAACAAATTTCATAAATCAGGATCAAACTGTAAATAAAAAAAGGTAAGTTTGAAAAAAAATTAAAAACAGGAGTCAATTTGCAAAAAGAAAAAAAAATGAGCCACGTGGATGCCCAGTCAGGAGCGCACCGAATCGCTACACGCCACGTGGTGACCACATCAACACGGGCTCCACACGAGAAGCCTATGCTAGCAATTCGTACGCCAAAAAGATCAGACAGCCCGTGTCCACTCCCACTCGTCCAAATGGCCTAGATCAATTCTCTGAGTAAGCCCGATCGAAAAACACCTGTTGCCCCACGCAAACCAGAATAGACGGCCCAGATCGATTCTCCGCATAAGCCTGATCGAACAACCTTTCTTAAACCTCTCTTCAGTCGGCCCTAAACCCTAGCTGACACAGGGTTACCGGAGAAGAAGAAGAAGGGTGGTCGGAGGAGAGCTCAGCCACTAGAGAGACGCCGGCGCCACTGTATCGGAACACGAAAATGTGTCAATAAGGTCAAATTTTTTTCTCGTTCTTCTCATTTCTCCGTCCTTAGCTGCCTAAACCATTTTCAATGCAGGATAACCGAGAGAAGTCGCAAATCGCGAGAGAGGGACAGTGGAGCTTGGCTGAGCCGCCGCATCGGAGAACGAAAATCCCTTGTAAGGTTAAATTTTTTCCCTACCTTCTCCAAAAAATACCCCTTAACCACGATTTAAATAAATTTCCATCAGGAACCAGCCAGAATTGGTTTGGTCGAGAGGGAGAAGCTCCGAAGAAGGAGAACTAGGTGGCAGAGCTCAGCAGCGCCGCTGCGCTGGAACCCTAACCCGACCTCTAATGAGTTTTTTTTTTTTTTTTTCCTTTTTCACCATTCTTTATGTATTTTTATGCCGTTTTGATGTGCATTTCCAAATTTTACCAGGAAACCCAAGAAATCCAATAATCGGGAACTATCGCGAACCGTAGTGAAAAAAGCAGTGTCCTAGACACTGACTCAGAGAAAGAATCCCTCAACATTTTCTTCTGTCACGGTTAAATTAAAGTTTAATTAATAATAAATGAAAATTTTTAAATAGTTTTGCAATTCCTTAATTGATTAAATATGGGTTGTTGATGGAGCCAGTAATTGATTTGTTTACGTTCGTTACTAGCTTATTTGTGTTGCCTATACATTATTTTTATCTCTATTTTTATTTGATTTTAATTGCTTATTTTTATCTCATTTTAATTTGTTTTACTTTATTTTATACTAGCCTATTTCCTTTTAATTGGCCTAATTCGTTCCCATTTTTCTTTTGTTAAGACTGATACATTAATCATGCACCTTGATTCCTAGAAGGGTACTTTATTGCACTTCATTTTTACTTTCTACTTTGTTAAATTCCACCTTGAGTTATCGTTTTATTTTATTATTCATGTTATAGCAATATGTTGTGTTTTTATTCTATTATGATATTTTAATTCACTTTTATTTAACAATTTTATCCCTTAATAAATTTTAAAGCACGAATTTTGCTTTCTTGTATTTTTGAAGTATGGGTCTTGTGTATTACTGAGGGCTAGATAATAATGAAAAATATACATGCATAAACTAATGTCGTTGAGTAAAAAGGCTTATCAGGTATCATGAAAAAGAGTGTACGGACTTGGTACATAGGGTGAACCTTACCGTGGACGTTACCCTCAGTCGTATAGGACTAGGAAGTCCTATACCGGACAGGGTTTAAAGTTTACAAATTTCGTTCATATTGGACAGGGTATTGAAATAGTTTTTAGTTGTGGTGCTCATTACTGGATGGAGTATGGGGATGGCAGATTGATTTACAAAAAAGTGTATGTATCCACATGTAGCAGAGATCTCTTTAGGCCTCCAGCAATACCGGTGGAGAAAAATAAAATGATAGAGTAGAGATGAGTATGGTAAGTAGCCCGACTTTGGGCAAAGAGTGAAGAATCGAATGTTACATGCCTATTGGAATGTATGCTATCTATAATTAAATTGTCATTCTGATTTTATCTTAATGTATGACATCTGAGAAATTACTAATTAGGGAAGAAAATACTAACGCTTCAGTGAAACAGATAATGAATGCACTAATATAGATTTTATTAAAAATATGCTATGTTAGTCATTTTATATTTTTTACAATCCTTTGATTTTCTGTATTAATGGTAAGGCGTTGATATCCTTGCTGAGCTAGTATAGTTCACCAATTTCTTATTAACCATTTCAGATCAGAATGACTAATACTTGGATTCTAAACAGCAAGAGACCAGCTAAACAATTACCTCTTGCCACTTCGTCAATTTCAAATAGAGGTTAATAATATTTACTTGTTAGTGGTTTTTCTTGTTGCAAGTTCCGAAGCATTCCCATAGCCCCTATTTGGGTGTTTTAACTAAATGTACAAGAAATGTAATCTTTGAACCATTAATTCTTTGGCTAAATAAAGGAATTCAGTATTATTATTATTATTACTATTATTATTATTATTATTATTATTATTATTATTATGATTGGTCCAAAATATTTAAAATCCCTGCTAGGGGTTTTGGGCTTTTACAGTTGGTATTAAAGTCGCATTTCTCCGAACTGTTCCTTACACATAAGGTTAGAATAAATTTAATACAATTAGATTCTCAACTATTGTCATGTAATGTAGGTAAGGAAACATGAGGAGAAGAAGGCCCCCACTAAATAGAGGAGCCCAGGAGGGATCACTTAGAAAATACGTTGAGTGGCTCTTCGAAATGCTTGAGAGACTGATTTCTGCCTAGCAGGCTAGGAAAGAGATGAGGGAGTTACCTAATCCCCCTCCACCCCTACCATAATATGAACCATCTCCACATCGAGAAGATCCAGTACCCCCACGGTACAGCTAAGTTCCTCCATAGTACCATCCGACACCTTTATGGTATAATTTAGTGCCTCCACCATACAATCCGGTGCTGCCACAGGGCCACCCAATTCCTTCCTAGTATAATCCAGTTCCCCTCCAGTAAGACCCAACTCTGACTACGATGGACCCAGATTATATCAAGAGGTATAAGAGACTTAACCCATCTAGTTTTGCAAAGGCATCCACTTTTGAGGAAGCTGAGTACCGGTTAATAGAGACAGAGAAGGCATTTGCGACACTTGAGGTGATTCCTGAACATAAGGTTATCTTTGCCATGTATATGCTTGTAGGTGAGGCAGGGCATTGGTGGCAACTCAAGTAGGTTACTCTACCCGCTCCAGTTACTTGAGAACAATTTTTGGTAGCCTTCAATGCTGAGTACCTTTCAGAACATCTCCGACACCTAAAAGGAATAGAGTTTGCGCAGTAAGTCCAAGGATATTTGTCAATATCATAATATACTCAAAAATTTATAGAGTTAGGTCAGTACTCCCCTGAGAGCATGACAAATGAATGTAGGAAGGCAATGAGGTTTGAATGGGGTCTTCATCCTGAGATTAGACAGCAGCTGTATGTATTTGAGCTTGACACTTATTTGACAATCTTGGCCAAGGCACAGCTAATCGAGAGGAACATCCGTATTTTTCCCTCAACAATGGGTAGTTAACTCCATGCCCACAATTCTGCATCGCAAACCACCACCTATTACTCTAAACCAGCAGAACAAGAGACCAAGGCCTTCACCTCAAGCTCCTCCCCATACTCCGATAGCAAGACGTGGTAAGATTTGCCAGCACTGTGGCAAGGATCATAGGAACTGACTTCGTTATCGTCTCAACAATACCTGTCGCATATGCGGGAGTGCCCAACATTAAGTGAGAGAGTGCCTGAAGAATCATAATTAGGCCAGACCCAAGGTCTAGGGCAAAGTCTACACGCTCATCTAGCAGAATGTTGAAGCCAACCCAAATGTGATTAAGGGTATGTATACTATCTGCAAATATTTTGCACATATTTTGATTGACATTGGTATTTTGTATTTTTTTGTTTCACATGCTTTTACTCAATATTTAAATGTACTACTTGAACGTCTTGATTCTGTATTGATGGTGTCTGCACTAGGAACAGAATGTAACTGGAAAATGTTATATACAAATCTTGCATCATAAAAATAGTACGTAGGGAACTAAGCCCAGATCTAATAGCACTAGATACAAGATATTTTGATGAAATCCTCAGGATGAACTAGTTAGCAGCGTATCATGCTACTGTTGACTATTATCACAAGAGGTTTGTATTCAACATTTCCAACAAAAAATCTTTTACTAATTAATAAAATCTCAAATATTATTAGCACATGGTGGTAGTATATTGAATTCAATTGTATGCCATTAACTTAACTATTCCTTTTTCTGCAAGAGGCAAACCCAAGGAAGAAATTTGCATATAAGATATCCATGTTGTTCGAAACTTCCCAAATGTATTTCCTGATGAACTACCAGAGCTGGCAGTAGATCAAGAAGTAGAATTCACAATTGATCTTCAGCCTAGCACTTAACCCATCTTTGTTATCCCATACCAAATGAGTCGTGTTAAAATAGAAGAACTGAGAAAACATATTAACGAGCTACAGGATAATGGTTTCCTCTAACACAACATATCTCCTTAGGATACCAGAGTTATGTTCGTAAGAAAGAGCGATGGGACTTTGAGACTGTACATAGACTACAAAGAATTGAACAAAGTCACAATTAAAAATAAGTACCATCTCTTCAGAGTTAATGACATTTTTTATCAGTTACAAGGTGTCCAAATCTTCTATAAGATTGACCTTTATTCAAGATACCATCAAGTAAAAATTAAAGCAAAAGATATTCCTAAGACAACCTTTATAACCCATTATGGACATCACGAGTTCCTTGTCATGCTATTCGGATTTACTAACACACCTGCAATCTTTATGGATTTTATGAATAAGATCTTCATGCCATTTTTGGATTAGTTTGTTATAGTTTTCATTGATGATATCTTGTTTACTCTAAGAACAAAAAAGAACACGTTCAGCATTTGACCCAAGTCTTACAGACTCTCAGGGAGAAGAAACTATACATAAAGACGAGTAAATGTGAATTTTGGCTTGAGCAAACTTCCTTCCTGGAACACATAATATCGAATGAAGGGGTGTTAGTGAACCCTGACAAGATTGAGGCAGTGATGGGTTGGAAATAATTCACTACGATCAAGGAAGTTAGGAGTTTTTTGAATATGGCAGGTTATTACCGCGGTATTTGTGAAATGATTCTCAAGAATAACAACCCCCTTGACACGACTCA
>NW_019014688.1:586646-600728 GCF_000150535.2 Carica papaya
AATTAAAGATAGAGTTTACAGTGTTGAAGATGAAAAATTGGGCTTGATTCCTCTAGTCAGAATGACAACAAATCAAATGTTTTCATTTTATCTTCACAACACAACTTCTTCATGTTTCTTGGTAAGATCGAAAGAGGTGGCTTAAGTTTGGCATTTCCAGTATGCTCACTTAAACTTTGGTGGTTTGAAAACTATGCAGCAAAAACAGATGGTGATAAGACTTCCATAATTTGATAGTGATGCGGAACTCAAGATCAACCAGTGTGATTAGAAACTCACACTATTTCATTTAAAGACATTAAATGAATTGATCATTGCTACTTAACCCACTATCAAGAATGATAGCAACTAAGGTAACTGAAAATGAAAGAAACAGAATGAAAAAACGCTACAAGGTTGTACCTTGATAAATAGATCAACTTCTTACTCAACAAGATAGTAGAAGAATCTTTCTTGAAAAAAAATACTCTTAATATTGTTGCGATAATTTCTGAATCCCTTACAATGAAAACTTGGTAGCCTATTTATAAGCTTAGTCAAGTAAATAAAAAAAAAATCAAATCTCTTAATTTAATTTTCAAATAAACAGGAAATAAATTAAAAATTAAAAATTAAGCACTAATTTTCTAACTAAAATAGATTTAGTATTCCACTTTAATTAAAAGAGATTGTGGCCAAATTAAGGAGGTTGACATGTTGAAATAAATTAAAAATTAAAAGCTAATTTCCTAATTAAAATAAATTTAGTCTTCTCTGTAACACCCAAAAAACTTTATTGATTAATTTGTAATGTGAACCCCAATTTATTCGAGTCTTAAAGCTGTTTAAACTCTTTGATATTTTGTATTTTAAATTTTGGATGAATTTCATATTTTAGATACGTATTATTTGATTTAAATAATTATTGAAATTATTTTATTTATTTTATTTGTTCATAGATAATTTATGTTTAAATTAATTAAAAAGATTTCAAGGAAAAAATAGAGGAAAAAAAAAGCACAGAAAATCCCACGAGAAGGATCTCGCTCGTACGGGTGCGACCAGCACAAGACGTGTGCATGTGCGCATGTCCCATCCGCGTGGGGCGCAGTTTGCATGTGCATCTTATTGCGTACAGATGGGTATGCGATTCTGCGTGCCCTATGCATGTGCTGTCCTCGTGGTAGGCCTGAGCGTAGGAGGCTTGTGTGCGGTAGGCCTACGCGCAGTGCCCTTCACACAGTAGGCCTGCGACGCGTGGCAGGCTGGGGTAGCGTGCGCTGCCTCGGGCAGTGCAAGCTATCCCCTTGGGTGTCATGCATCGCTAGTTGGGCGGTGTGCCGTTGTCATTTGGGCGACGTGCTATCGTCGTTTAAGTGGAATGCCTCTAGTTTTTGCACCATCGTCACATCGCGTCGATCACATCTGTTAGTCGTTAAATGCCATTATTTCACTTTGACTTTCTCTCTCTTCACTAGATTTTATCACTTAGCACAAATCTAATAATCCTTATTTTCTACAAATATGGACCCTCACTCCACCATTTCTTCATCACTTCCACTTCATTCTTCCATCTACCAAAGGGTTTTAGAGAGAGAGGGAATAATCTAGAGAGAGAATGAGAGGAGAAAAAGAAGAAAACGCGTAGGAAACACTAAGGTTTCGGTAAAAAAATTAGTATTTACTATAACGGCCCCAGAATTTTAAAATGAAATATGTGTATTAAAAAGGTCAAATGCGGAAGCGTAATAAAAATTTTGATTAACATCCCTTACACTAAAACAAAAAACGTGCTCAAAGTATAAAAGAACAAACTAACTAAAAGAGAAACTCGAAAATAAAAGCTATAAATATAACTACGGAGTCTTCAGGCGTCCCCTTCGCCGTCTTCCTGCGGAACGGGCTCGGGAACAATGTCTTCCTGATCTGAAATGATTAAATAAGGAATGAGTTACACCAGCCCAGTAAAGACATCACACTATCTCACCGTCACGGCGGTAAAGGTGGGTAGAAAACACAAAAAGACCAATGGAGCATAATTTACAACAAATTCTTTTATCAATAATAAAATCCTTTACTATCCACTTACCTCGGTGAAGTTCATAAAACAACATACGAAAGCAATAATATTATCATCATCATGAAATCATATGAACTGTATAACATAATACTTATCACGCCTTTTGCATTTCAATCATTACACAACATATTTTTCCTCATTTACCAGCCTACTAGTATCCATGGGGATCCATAGGGGTCCCGCTACCCGTGAACCCTTAACACTTGTAATCAGATTCCATGGCCGTCCCCATACCCCGTCCGGTATGGGCGCCAAAACACATAAGGTCTCCATACCTCGTCCGGTATGAGAGACCACAATCCCGGGTAGGGTTCCCTACGGACCCGGTCCGTCCACCATCTCCCAGGATATCTAGTCAGGCTGACCACATTATACAATTATCAATTTACATAACTAAAATCCCCTTTTTCATCAGTCAGCATCATCAAATTACACACAAACGAGCAAACCAGTAATTTATGCCAAACAAGACAACATACAACATCAGGTTCTCAGTCATTCAACCCATAATCAATAAAACAGTGATATATGCACACGAAACTATGAAATGAAAACATCAGACCTCATACTGCATTTAAAACTGTAAAATAGGCCAAAAAGCAGCTGACCGACAAACACACCAGACTCAGGCTCCATTAGCTTAAATAATTTCACACATCTATTGATTCATGAAATACCGTTTTATCATTTATTGAACTTTAATACCGTGATAGGAAATAGGGTGAGGGGTCCTTACTTGTTTCGGGGTCTGAATACGGCTCCACAGTGCGCCTACAGGCTGTCCCTAATTTTCCCTGAATTTTTTTCGGGGAACTGAAATGCACTACTGGTGCCTGCACGTGTCCCAAAAAATCCCATATTAGACCCAGGGCCCCTTTCGGCCAATATCGCAATTCCAGCACGGCGGCGGCGATTCGCCTCGGGTTGGCCGTTTTCAGCCGAATTCGGCCACACTTGCATCGGTCCCTACGATAAAAAAACCCTAGGGCCCTCGGGGGGTCAAAAAATTACGAAAAACCGAAGCTTACCGGCAGCGGTGCTCTCGGGTGCGGCGACTCTCCGACGAGGTTCGTGTTTTGGTGATTTGGCTCCGATCAACCTGTAGAGAAAAGAATGGTGATCACGGTGATATAAAAATTGTATCAAACGGAGGCCGGGAAGGGCCTCATCGGAGGCAAAAATCGAAGAGGAGTGCGACGATGCATCTGGGTTTCGGCTGTGTTTTTCGGCCGTTTGGCCGGGAGTTTGGCTGCGATTCGGCCACAGGGGAACTCAACATTGAAAAACGAGCTGAGGGTATGAAATTTACCTTGATCGGCGATCGAAAAACTCCCCGGTGCGGCGGCGGGTGGCGGCGGCCGGCTCCTCCGGCGTCTGGTTCGTCTTCTCCGGCGAGGGCTGGCGGCTAGGGTTTTTGTGGTCAGGTGTGGGGGGTTTATTTATACCCTTTGTCTTTTAATCACAGCCGTCCATCTTAATTTAATCTGGACCGTTCGATCGCCATTTAATTTGGATTAAATCTGGGCCGTTCGATGGCGATTTAATTTGGATTAGATCTGGGTCATCCGTGCACGTGCATCTGGGCCGTTCGTGCGCGCGGGGACGCATCTGGGCCGTCCGATTGCGCGCACGCGGATCGCCCACGTGCCCCGTTCCCGGGTCGGCATGGCCTTGCCACGCGGCAGGTCCTGGTTGGCCAGGGCTGCTGACTGGGCCGCTGACGTGGCTGCTGACGTGGCGCTGACGGGGCACAATTTTTCTAAATTGCGTTTTGACCCCCCGGTTTCCGATTTTCTTTTCAAAAATACCCCCAGAATCTAAATTTTCACCCCTTTTTCCCAAAATCAATTTCAGTTAAATCCAAATAATATTTTTACCTAATTTTATCATTATTATTATTTTTATTTTTATTAAATTAAATTAAATAAATCAATTCAAATTCAAAAATTATAAAATAAACTAAATAAAATAAATTAAAAATTAATAATAAGAATAATAAAAATGATAAAATTAATGGGTGTTACATTTACTTTTAAACATCATAAGGAGTATTTTTAGACTAAAATTAACGAAGTTGATTAAATGGTTGCATGATTTATTTTATATACTTAAATTAAATGATTTCGTTGTTAATTGCATGTTTTACGAACATATGTTGTGATAACCTGACTCTCCCCTAAGCTTGTCTCGAGTATATGATAGGCATGATTCTATGTGTGCATGTGATTAGAATAATAATTTAAGTTATATAGCAAGTTTCAAGGCAAACAGAATGAAAACGATGAGATTTAGAGAGCCAAAATCCTTTAAGAAGACTTTTCTATCAATAGAGGAAAACAAGTTTTCTAGATCCAGGAACGCTTCTTGAGACTAGAACAATATCATAAAAGGGAAAAACAAATACTTTGAGAACAAATAAAATAGTTGGGTGAAGAATCAAGAGAGAAATCCCTCATGTGAGGGAGGAAATTCCTTAAGAAGCCCTAATTGACCATTTTGGGTTGATTTGTATATCGAAACCAAACTACATGGAATTTGAGGCTCAAATTTAAATGAGGAATATCCAAGACATTAAAGAAGAAGTGTGTGAAAAAAAAATGTCCATAGCAGAAAAAATGGGAGAAATGAGGCCAAACCCGAGAGGCATACACATTGAAGACAGTTTTGACCTTTTGGGCTTTATTGGGCCATAAATGGGCCAAATGGACTCGAATGAAGCCCAAATAAAAAATTATGTGATAACTGCCTTCTTGAGGAACACAGAAGCATACGCTTGCTCAAAACAATTACGAATTGAGCAAGTTATGGAGTTTTGAAGTGAAGGCATGTGCATGAAGTGCAGTTTTGGGCCTTATGGGTGTAGGCGGGCCTAAGGCAATCCAAAACAACTTGAATAGGGCCCAAATCTGGTATGGAAGCTTCTAGAAGGAGTATAAGGATGTGTGTGGCGTTTGGATAAGGATGGAATACTCTATAATTACTTAAGGGTGAAGGAAGAGAGAAAAAATAGAAAAATGGATAAGCTTGAGGAATTGAGGTGGTAACCGCACCATTTGCCACTTAAACCCCACTTGGTCGACTCTTTGGGCTTCCCTCCCCTATAAATAGGGATGGGGAGATGGGAAATGCATTCTAGAGTGAAGGAGAGCAAATTTAGATAGAAAAAGAAGAGAGAGAGAGAGAGAAGAAAAGAGAGAAAAAAGGGTGCCTACCTAGGAGAAGTGAGGGGATTTGAAGGAATTTAGGAGTTTTTCCTTGAAGAAGCTTTACTTAAATTATGAGAAAAAGGAAGAGGAAGGAAGAAACCAAACAAAAAGAGATAAAAAGAGGAAGAAAGCTCATAACCAGTATAAGGGAACCTATGAGCTTATGGTAAGTTCTCTCTATCAATTGTATTCTGTTTCTATTAAAATTTTGAGGTTAGTTTTTAAATTTTGTGAGGGATATTTTTGAGGTTAGAAATAGCTCAAAAACATCCCAGAACTCTACTGAATTTTTGGGAGAAAAAAACTATAAATCAAGCTAGAGCTCTGCTGGAGTTAAGGTAATCCCGTTTAAACCTCTTTTTCTTAGAAATGTAATTTCCATATGAAGAGCTTATTTTTGTATTAAAAATTACCAATATTCCTTAAGGGAGACTTTATTAAAATTTTGGTAGAAAATTGAGATAAACTAAGGGGAGACTCTGCCCATTTGAAAACTGAAAATTAAGGTTTTCATATGAGGAGACTCTGCCAACATCAATCCAGAAATTTAAAGGTTTTATAGGGGAAATATTTGCCGGATTGAGTAGAGTGACTAGAGTTTGTATAAGAGGGGACTTTGACCCAATCTGCAAGACCCAAGGTAAATGGATATTGTGATTGCATAGCATACATAGTTTTCAAGTATTTTCATTAGTGTTTTATATATACTTTCATATAAAAAGTGCAAGTGTTTGTGAAAGTGCTATTGTATTTTAAGTGTTATTTTGCCCATGTGTTTTTTGAAGTGATTTTAATAAGTATGCATTGATCGTTATTGAGGTAAGTTCTTCCAAAAGCACCTACATGATGTTAGGTTTTGTGTGCCCATGCATAACCGTTATGTTTTCGGGTGCATGGAGATGTGTTAAGTGTTAATTGTGCGCCTATGCATGCATCGCAGTAGAAAGATATAAATAACCCTCCAAAACAGTGATGTAGTAGCACATTGTATAGTATAAGCCAAGTGAATGTGATTATTTAATTATCTGTTTTCTGATTCAGTTATGTATTATTTGTAAATGTATAAGATATATGTTTTGATGTATATGAAAGCTTTATATATTGCATGTATTATGCTTTGTATCATGGTATTTGTTTATTGGGATAGTGTATCGCACTCCCTCATCATTTTGAGATCCTGCAAAGACCCCTGAGAAGTAAGCGATAATAGTAGAGAAGTCTTTTACAAGTTAGGTTCTATAAGAACTCAGGTTACTACTTTGTACTTTTCTTTTGTAATGTAAGAAGGAAAAAAAATTTTGAGCCTCGTTTTGCATGTATCTAATTATATATATCAAGGGATGTAAAGCTTATGCACTTTTCTATTAATGAAAACTTGTTATGTTTTATTTAACTAAATATAAAGTATAGTGTGCTCCAGACACGCCCTATAAGAGAGGGGTGGCCATGACAGGTGGTATCATAGCACAGTTCTAGGAACATCCCTTGATACGAGGCTTAGGATTACAAGAGACTTAGATAAGAAAATTTAGTACAGTAGAGTGTTGCAGACAACTCTCTCATAACTTAGTGTTTTCTGGATGTAGAAAATGGCAAGGGACAGGAGAGAAACTGCACGTTCGGATAGGGAGAATTGCCTCGAACAGACTGTTGAGAGGCTAACACAACTAGTGGCGGTCTTTATCTCAACAGTAAACCAAAACACGGCCCATAATCCTAATGGTGATCATAGTGGCAATTAGAATCATGCCTCTGCAAATGCACTGCAGCCAATTGAGCCAAATAATGGGAAGTTGATTAAGTAGTTTAGAGGGTTGAATCTGCCTGCCTTTCAAGGAGGACTTTCTTCAGCAATAGCTGAGTAATGGCTCTTTTAAATAGAGAAGAGGCTTAAAGTTCTCAAGCCTACATCCGAGCAGAAGGTAGAACTCACTACTTTCATATTCGAGGGAGCTGCAGAGCATTGGTGGCGACTTAAGGAAGATTCCCTCAGAGCCCCAATTTTATGGGAAACCTTTGTCGTAGTCTTCCATGACAAGTACTTCCCTGATTATATCTAAAAATAGAAGTTGATGGAGTTCATAGAGCTAAAGCAAGAAAACATGACGATAATAGAGTATGTGCTTAAAGAAGAAAGCACAAAAGCTATGAAGTTCCAGAGGGGGCTACGTAAAACAATTTAGGATGCTATCTCCATGATGCAAATACGATCATATTATAAAACATTAGCACGGGTTAAGATAGCCGAAGAAAATATATTGCAGCAGCACCAGTAACCACAGAACTTTGTACCAGATAACAAGAGGGCTTTAGAGCAACCACAGTCAGAAAACAGATAGAGGATTGACTCTGCTACTACTGTAAGGGCTCCAACATAAATGATTGGTCAAACTTGCCAACATTGTGGACGTGATCATAGTACCAAACCCTACTACAAACTAACAAAGACATGCTTCAAGTGTGGTAGCAACCAACATCAGATCAAGAACTGCCCTCTCATAACTGAGCAGAATAAGCCGAAGACTCAAGGGAGGGTATATGTCATCACAAAGAAAGATGTTGAAGCTTCTCAAGACGTAATCTAAGGTATGCTTACTATTTTTGGTACCTTGGTTAAAGTCCTAATAGACCCAGGATCTATGCATTTTTTTGCTTCATTTGGTTTTGCACAATATTTGAATATTGATAAGACACTGCTAGATATCATATTAGTAGTCTTCACCCCCACAAACAAAGACTTAATGGCTCATATAGTATGTCGGGACTATATTATAGAGATAGGTGACAGGGAAATGCTAGTAGACCTCATACTTCTAGATGTGCCCGACTTCGACATTATATTAGAAATGGACTGGCTTGCGGCATATCATGCCAGTTTAGATTATCATGAAGAAACGACGACATTTAATATTCTAAATTACAAAGTATTCCAATTTAAAGGCTTGACAGAGTCTCAACATCCATGCTTGATTTCTTATGTTCAAGCGCATCTATTATTGGAAGAAGGAAGCGCAGGATATCTCGCATATGTAATAGAGAACAAAGAAGAAGAAGTAAGCCTATAATAAATACCTATGGTAAAGGATTTTCTTGATGTTTTACCAGAAGATCTCCTAGGCTTACCATCGGATCGAGAAATCGAGTTCACTATCGATGTTATTTCAGGTACAAATCTGATCTCAAAGGCATCGTATAGAATGGCAAAGGCAGAACTTGAGGAGCTAAAGAAACAATTACAGGAGTTATTAGACAAAGGCTTCATCAAACCAAATGTTTCACCATGGGGAGCTCTAGTGTTATTCGTAAAGAAGAAAGATGATACCATGAGATTATGCATCAATTACCGGCAGTTAAATCAAGTCACTTTTAAGAACAAGTACCCACTACCACGTTTTGATGATCTATTTGATCAACTATAAGGAGCATAAGTATTCTCGAAGATTGATCTACGCTCTGGGTACCACCAGCTTAAAATTAAGAAAGAAAACATTTCCAAGACGGTATTTAGGACCATGTATGGTCACTATGAATTCTTAGTCATACCTTTTGGTCTAAAAAATGCCCCTGCAACCTTTTATGGATCTCATGAATAGAGTATTTCAGCAGTTCCTATATAAGTTTGTCATAGTCTTCATTGATGACATATTAATCTATTCACAGAGCAAAGCTGAAGATGTGGAACATTTGACTACAGTGCTTAGAATACTCCAATAAAAGAAGTTGTATGCTAAATTTAAGAAATGCAAGTTTTGGTTTAGTAGAGGTTTCATTCCTCGGGCATATAGTTTCTAAAGAAAGGATTTTAGTAGGCCGAGGCAAGTTAGAAGTTGCAGTGAATTAGAAGAGGCCAACGATAGTAATAGAAATTCAAAGCTTTTTTGAGTTGGCTGGATACTACAGACGATTTGTAGAGGGATTTTCTAAGTTAGCTGCTCCATTAACACAACTCACCAGAAAAGATGTGAAGTTTGAATGGAACACTAAGTGTGAGGAAAGTTTTTAAGAATTAAAGAAGTAGATAACAACAGCTCTAATATTGACAATTCCTAACGATACTAGTGGATTTTTTATATTTAGTGACTCATCAAAATAAGGGTTGAGATGTGTTCTGATGCAACATGAGAAGGTCGTGGCATATGCTTTCAAACAACTCAAAAATCATGAACAAAATTATCCTACCCATGATTTAGAGCTGACAACCATAGTATTCACCCTAAAGATCTGGTGACATTATCTGTACAGAGAAAGTTTTGAAATTTATAATGACCACAAGAGTCTCAAGTACTTATTCTCTCAGAAGGAGTTCAACATGCGCTAGAGAAAATGAATGGATTTATTTAAAGATTATGACTGTAAGATACTATATCATACAAGCGAAGGAAACATGGTTGCAGATGCATTAAGGAGGAAAAGTTCATGCACTTTGGCTCACTTGATGACATCTTAATGGAGATTGTTAGAGGAGTTTTAGAAGCTAGACCTAAATGTTCAACTCAAGAGAATAGGTGGATATCTCACCAACATTTGGATACAGTCTGGTGTAGCACAAAAGATAAAAAGCACTCAACAATACTTAAGACCAGATCAAATCATGATGCCATATGGGTGATTGTGGATCGCTTAACAAAGTCAGCTCACTTCCTTACTATTAAGATTAGTGATTCGTTAAACAAGCTAGCTAGGCTCTACATAAGGGAGATCGTAAGGCTGCATGACATTCCAGTGACAACGTCTCTAATCGAGATCCCCGATTTACATCAAGATTTTGGACGAGCTTACAAAAAGCAATGAGAGCCAAGTTATCTTTTAGTATAACTTTCCACCCTCAGACGGGTCAATCAGAGCACACCATACAGACGTTGGAGGACATGTTGCAAGCATGTGTGATCAACTTGGGGAAAAACTGGGAGGACTATCTTCTTTTGATCGAGTTTGCATATAATAACAATTATCAAGCTAGTATCCAGATGGCACCATAAGAGGCGTTATACGAAAGACCTTGTAGATCACTTATTTCTTGGGAAGAAGTAGGAGATACGAAGGTACTTGGACTATAGATGGTGGAAGAAACGACTGAAAAAATTAAGCTGATCAAGAAGCATCTCCTGACTGGACAGAGTCAACAGAAGAGCTATGTAGACAACAGAAGAAGGGGCTTAGAATTCGAAGTGGGCGACCATGTATTCTTGAAGATTTCTCCAATTAAGGAGATTGTGCAGTTCGGGAAGAAAGGGAAGCTGAGTCCCGGTCTATTAGACCATTTGAGATCTTGGAGAAGGTCAGAGCAGTTGCTTACAGATTAGTATTGCCACTAGAATTAACAAATATACATAATGTATTCCACGTATCCATGTTGAAGAAATATCAACTGGATCCATCACATGTTATAAGGTAAGAACCTCTTCCATTACAAGACAACCTTTTCTATATTGAAGTTCCTATATAAATATTGGACCGAAAAGAGAAAGTACTTCGATCCAAGGTGATTCCCCTTGAAAAATTTCTATGGAAACATCACTCAATAGAGGAAGACACTTGGGAGCCAGAGGAAGAGATGAAGACCAAGTACCCGCACCTATTTGAAGAATCCTAGTAAGTACAAATTTGGAGGACTAAATTTATTTGGGGGGGGGCAAGGATGTGATAACCTAACTCTCCCCTAAGCTTGTCTCGAGTATATGATAGGCATGATTGTATGTATGTATGTGATTAGAATCATAATTTAAGTTACTTACCAAGTTTTAAGCCAAATAAAATGAAAATGATAAGATTCAGATAGCCGAAATCCCTTAAGAAAAATTTTCTCTCAATAGAGGAAACTAAGTTTTCTAGATCCAGGAATGCTTCTCGAGACTAAAAAAATATCATAAAAGGTAAGAAAGTACTTTGAGAACATAATAAAATAGTCGGGTGAAGAATCGAGAGGGAAATCCCTCATGTGAGGGAGGAAATTTCCTAAGAAGCCCTAATTGACCCTTTCGGGTTGATTTGTATACCAAAACCAAACTACATCGAATTTGAGACTCAACTTTGAATGAGGAATAGTGAAGACATTAAGGAAGAAGTTGGCAAAAAGAAAAATTTGGAGAAATGAGGCCAAACCCGAGAGGCATGCGCATGGAAGATAGTTTTGACCTTTTGGGTATTGGGACATAAATGGGCCAAATGGACTTGAATGAAGCCCAAAAAAAAATCATGTGATAGCTGCCTTCTAAAAGAACACAAAAGCATAAGATTTCCCAAAACAATTAAGAATTGAGCAAGTTATCGAGTTTTGAAGTGAAGGCATGTGCATGAAGTGACATTGTGGGCCTTGCGGGTGTAGGTGGGCCTAAGGCAATCCAAAACAACTTGAATAGGGCCCAAATCTGGTATGGAAGCTCCTAGAAGGAGGATAAGGATGTGTGTGGTGTTTAAATAAGGATGGAATATTCTAGAATTACTTAAGGGTGAAGGAAGAGGGAAAAAAGAGAAAAATGGAAAAACTTGAGGAATTGAGGTGGCAACCTCACCATTTACCACCTAAACCCCATTTGGCTAACCCTTTGGGCTTTCATCCCCTATAAATAGGGGTGGGGAGATGGGAAATGCATTCTGGAGTGAAGGAGAGCATATTTAGAAAGGGAAAAGAGAGAGATAGAGAGAGAGTAAAAGAAAAAAGAGAAAAAAAAGGAGCCTACCTAAGAGAAGTGTGGGAATTTGAAGGAATTTGGGAGTTTTTCCTTGAAGAAATTCCACCCAAATTATGAGAAGAAGGGATAGGATGGAAGAAACCAAAATAAATGAGATAAAAAGAGGAAGAAAGCTCATAACCAGCATAAGGGAACCTGTGAGCTTAAGGTAAGTTCTCTCCATCAATTGTATTCTATTTCTATTGAAATTTTGAGGTTAGTTTTTAAATTTTGGGAAGGATATTTTTGAGGTTAGAAATAGCTCAAAAACATCCTCGAATTAGCCAAATTTCTGGGAGAAAAAGGCTCTAAATTAAGTCGGAACTCTATTAGAGTTAAGGTAACCTCATTTAAACCTCCTTTTCTTAAAAATGTAATTTTCATATGAAGAGGTTATTTTTGGATTAAAAATTATCAATATTCCTAAAAGGAGACTCTGCCAAATTTTTTTTAGAAAATTGAGATAAACTAAGTGGAGACTCTGCCCATTTGAAACAGAAAATTAAGGTTTTCATAAGAGGAGACTCTACCCGCGTCAATCGAGAAATTTAAAGGTTTTATAAGGGAAAATTTTGTCAAATTGATTAAAGTGATTAGAGCTTGTGTAAGAGGGGACTCTAACCAAATCAAGGTTGCGTAGGACCTAAGGTAAGTGGATATTGTGATCACATAGCATATATAGTTTTCAAGTGTTTTCATCAGTGTTTTATATGTATTTTCATATATAAAGTGCAAGTGTTTGTGAAAGGGCTATTGTGTTTTAAGTGTTATTTTACCCATATGTTTTAGAAAGTGGTTTTTATATGTATGCATTGATCGTTATTGAGGTAAGCCGTTTTGAAAGCACCTGCATGATGCTAGGCTTCTGTGTGCCCATGTATAACTGTTCCTTTTTCAGGTGCATGGGGATGTATTAAGTGTTAATTGTGCACCTATGCATTCATGAAAGTAGGAAGATGTGAATGACCCTCCATAATGGTGATGTAGTATAGCTCATTGTACACTGTAGCCAAGTGAATGTGATGATTTAGTTATCTGTTTTCTTATTCAATTATCTATTATTTGCAAATGTATAAGATATATGTTTTAATGTATGTGAAAGCTTTATATATTGCATGTATTACGCTATGTATCATGGTATCTGTTTATTGAGATTGTGTATCTCACTCCCTCATCATTTTCAGATCCTACAGAGACCCGTTCAGGAGTAAGCGATAACAGTAGAGAAGTCTTTTGCAAGTTAGGCTCTATAAGACTCAGGTTACTACTTTGTACTTTTTCTTTATAATGTAAGAAGGAAAAAAATTTTTAAGTCTCGTTTTGCATGTATCTAATGTACATATATCAAGGGATGTAATGTTTATGCATTTTTTTATTAATGAAAGCTTATTATATTTTATTTAGCTAAATGTAAAATATAGTGTGCTCCGGACACTCCCTTTAAAAGAGGTGTGGCTATGAGATATGTAAATCGATTAATTTCGTGTCCAATTTGGTTGATTAATTACTTGGGATCAATGTTGATGCATGAGACATTGTATGATGGTAAAGAAATAAAAGTGATGTTTAAGCATGAGAAATATGTATTAGTATCAACATGCTTGATTCATAAAGTGTTTCGTTAGGTTTTTTTATCTCTGAGGGGCTTCATTTTCTCCCTAATCTGGTCTGAAAAGACATGAGATGACCTTTCTCTATGGATGACGGCATACCCTTTGACGAGAGTGGTGACACGATATGTAGTAGGGGTCCCTTTTGGTGAAGTACGGCTGTGGCCATAGTCAACATGTAGGACCTTTGTGGTTGGCATGACTGTGGTCATAGATCGTGTTATGATTTGGCAAGCCATAAATGTGCTATTAGTTTGGTATGCCGTAAATTTGTAATATAATATAAAATAAATTGGTCATTTCACATGGTTAGTCGAGAATTCGTATTGCTCTCAGTAGATGAAAGTAGGAATAACTTCGTACGAAGGATAAAATAAAAAACAGTACATATCATGATTTATTTGATTTTATCCATTTTTAGCATGATTAATTTGATTGACACGATATAACTTTGACTTGATGTTTTCTTTATTAAATAATTTTTTTTCATAATAAATAAAGACCCTTGACATGACTCTTGATGGTAAGTAATGATT
>NW_019014688.1:667419-677538 GCF_000150535.2 Carica papaya
TCCCATCAAAACTTTGCAGTTAAGTGTGCTTGGGCGATAGTAGTACTAGGATGGGTGACCTCCTGGGAAGTCCTCATCTTGCAACTATTTTTTTTTTGCAGATGGGGCGTTCGACGTTACGTGCCACTGGAACTATGATCCGCCAGTTTATTCGCAATTGTGAGTCAAGGTGCCAGGATATTTTACTTGATATTAGAACGAGAAGAAGAGATGTAGTGTGCGCACACAAGGAAACAAATGATGGGAGGGGGGAAGGAATGAGAAGGAGTGTATGTATTTGCAGCACGGAATGAAACGGGTGCGATCATCCCAACACCAATTCACCGGATCCTATAAGAACTACGCATCTAAGTGTACTTGGGTGAGAGTAGTACTAAGATGGGTGACCTCTTAGGAAGTTCTCATGTTGCACCCATTAAATTATTTTCATAAAGTAAGAAATGACCCTGATGTGATCCCTGATGGTAAGTATTGATAACAAAATTATTCACTTTTAAAATCTTATGAGGTTATTTAAATACTCTTTTCCTTATTCGATTGCTGACCTATCCCTTGAAGTGTATGAGGATCCAGTGGATCCACAAACCTTGAGTGTATGACTTGTGCCGTACTCTGATAAGTTCATTCACATAGTGAAAGAAGTGACCCTTTTTGTATTTTGATATTTGTATTTTACTGCCACTTCTGGCTTGAGTTATATATATGTGTAATAGGAACTCATATATTTTGATAAGGGATTTATAATAATTTGCTCTGTTGCATACAATTATCTATCATGCACCCGTAATCTGTTTCTGTATCTGGAATCCTTATGCCTTAATTAGCATTTGGAATGTCACAGATGGTATCAGAGTAGTTACGCAGACCAAATCCCTTACAACTGAGGTTGTACGTAGAAAATCCTTTAGATATCTAAGAAAATGAGTCATCTTTCCAAAATTATACCACCAACTCATGTGGGCCTGTGTGTCAGCCCCTGCGTGACACCGTGCATGCATGTCCGCGCACTGTGCACGCAGACATGCACGCAAGTGCCTACGCATGCTCTATGCGGGCACAATGCACGACATGTTTGCTTGTGCGCGCGCAGCCCATGCAGGCCATGTGTGCTAGCAGCCGTGCAGACATGCCTTCCTGCCACGTGAACATGCCTTCCCGTGTGCAGACGTGACAAGTTATCTCGTCCGCAGTCTTACCACTTTTGTGGGTACACCACCCTATGCTGCAGCAACTTTTAGGGCACTTACCCACCACGTGTCCCATCTAGATAAGTGTCGCGTGTCACCCATCCATGGCTATTTAAAGACCCATCTCTCTTCATATTTTTCTCACCATTTTCCCTTTTTCATTCTAGGGACTTTAGAGAGAGAGAGAGAGAGAATTTTAGTGAGAAAAATAGGCAAGAACAAAGATAAGAAAGTAGAAGTTTAAGAAGTTATACAACTAGAACTAAAAATCCTTCATTCCTTTTCTAGAGACTAATATGACTTCGGTTTTGATAAGGAATTCTTTTAGTTTTTTTTTTTATATTCCTAAGTGTGTTTTCTAGAAAGAATAATTTAAATGATTTATGATGCATGAATTCTATTATGATTGACGATTGTTTTTTTAGATATAAAAATACAGAATTATTGAGTATGATGATTTTGATGCATAAATCTTTATGGTGATTGATTATTGCTCATTTGAATATGAATTATGGAAATAATAACTATGATGCATAAAAACATGATGATTGAAAAATGCATGCGGGTTTGGTCATTTGCTTTATATTGATAATGTCAAAGATGGTTATACTAGTGAGCCTTGACTTAAGAGGATGACCCGAAAGTCAAGTCCGGGTAAATGAGCATTGGGCCGAACATGTACTTAGATCCTCACTGAATTCTAAGTATAAAAGTTATGATTGAACGTCGAATATAAAAGAGAAAAGAATAAAAACACATTTAATTATTACTTTTGAGGAGTTTCTGTCTCTCCTTATTCTAAATATGAAATGTTGGTGAACCGCTCCATATAAATAATTGGCATTTCCGTTGAAGAGAGTAGATATACGATATGATATGTCGAGCCACAGTGGCAACGTATGATTGTGGTCATAAATTATACCCAACGTAAAAATGGAACCGACCCAATATGGAAATAGAGTTAATTAGTCATTCACAATAGTAGTTAAGAATCTCCTTTGCCCTCATTGGATATATGTTAGAATGATTTTGTGCAGATTTCAGTAGAAGAGTTAAATAAAATACAAATATTGACTAGAATAGTTGTTGATACAGTATGACAATTTTGTATGATGATTCTTTTAATTTATCTTGATCTTATTGTGTTCTTGGTTTGTTCAACTAGTTTATACTGAATTGTTTGATTTATGAATGACTTTATATTTTTTATGCCTTTGTTATTTAATATATCGATGATGTTCATATGTTTTTATAAAGAAATAACGATCTCTTCTACATATTTAAATTGAACTCGTCCTATAGAGATTTCTGAGGTAAGTTGTTTAGTTAAAAAAATGACGTTTTATTATGAAAGTTAATCATTTTTTAAACCTTAGTTGTGTAGTTTATATAATTTTTTTTACTGAGTTTATAGAACTCACACCAATCCATGCCTCTCTCATATGATGGAAGTGATGATTCGCTCGCTGAGTTGCCCTTTAACCTTGTTTGGATCCCTTCTTGGATCCTTAAGATATTTACAAGTGCAATATTTTGTCTACATTCTAATGACACTTGTTTGTAATTATTATAATGACTCTTACTTTTGTATATTCGTATTTTGATAGCCAACTTTTGGCCTTAGGTGTAAATGAACATTTGATTTTATTGTAAGAGATTTCTATTTTTTTTTGGCTATATAAGTATATATATATATATACTTACACTTGTATAAGTTTTTGTTATCACACTCTTTTTTACCCCACCAGGTATCTAGGATGTTGCACAACTTGTGTTATATCATCTTCTCAAGTTGATCATTTGAAACTTTCACTAATAAAAAACTCGATTACAACCGTTTATTTTTCTCAAGGTACCTAACTTTATCTCTCAAATGTGTTCCTCTAAATACAACTATTTTTTTCTCAACACGTTAAGCTTTAATTTTCACAATGCTTGTTGATCTCGATACCAAGCTCACGCCTTACAAATCTTTCTTCAAAACACTTTTCAATAAAAAGAAAATATCTTTCGTTTTCTTGCAAAATTCAAAGATTTATAATGAAGATTTAGATTTTTTTTTCGTAAAAAAATATATATATAATAAAACACAAGTTTACTATATTAATACATAAAAAAGAGTTCAAAGATATATCAATACTAAAAACATACCAAAGAGAATGAAGCTATGGCTTTAGTAATACTGAAAATTCTCAAAGAAAAATATCCCAAGAGCTGAACAAGAAATGCTAATTTTAATTTCCATTATTAGAAAAAAGAAAAAAGAAAAGAAAATTCTTAAACCTGAAAACTCCAAAATTATTGGCCTTCTCATGAGATAAAATAATAATAATAATAATAAATAAACTTACATAGTTCACTCTCTCTAGAGGGACGTATACGCCACGTGCCAATCGTCATTTCCTTTCCAACCTATACACAACGTCAAAAGCTAGGACAATGTACTTGAGCGTATATGCACGCGCTCTGGTCCTGTCAGTGAAAAAGTCTCAATGGTGAAAATGTATGGTCATATTTTGGCAGTGTCGTACTGCAAGAAGTCTCAATGGATCTTGGCCGTTGATTTATTGGAACGGTTAAGATTCGCTGAGTTAAGCAGAAAGAGGTAAATGAAATTGAATTAATCATGGTATTCTCCTACTACCGCATCTAACAGTGGATCTAGTAGTCTTGTATCCATGTACAGATCTGCCTGCCCCTGGTTTTTTTAGAAAATGTCAGGGTCTTCCAAGGGTATTAAAGTAATATCACATTCAGGTGCTCTTTCTTGGGTGACGTGGAAAATAGAGATAATAGTTATTTATGGTTTGTTGTCTGGCTACCCTCGTCAACATATACGAACTTTCTTTTTTTGGTTTCAAAATTTTGTTATGGCTATGAAAAATCTTTTCTATACTGCTTGAGCTATATATACAGGAGGTGGTGTGTATAAATACAAATAGTTAGCAACTCTAACCTCTTGTAAAATATATATAAATATATATATACACACAAATGGTTGAGTTATAAAAATATATATGTACATCAAGTTTTTAACATGTTTCAATTTTCAAACATTATATCTTTAAAAATACGAAATAAGTTAGTTAGATAAATTTAAAGTAATATCAAAATAGAACATCACTTATGTTGAGAGTAGATAGTAGATTTTTATCAGGATTTAATGATTAATCTCATTTTTAAAAGTTTAGAAGTTGAGTATGATTAGAAAAATTATTATTATATATTTTAAATTATTTGGTTATTAGAGTTCATTTCTTATTATTTAATGTTACTAATTCATTTAAATTTTAATTTTATAATGATTCAATTTAGTTCATACATTATATGACATTTAGATATAAGTATATATTTACTGCATAAAAGAAAGAGAACAACTACATTAGGTTATTCACAAAGACATATGTAAATGAAGTGAAATAAAAATAGTAGTTAAAAAAAAAACAGAAAGCCAAACAATGTAAACAATAATACGTGATGGATAATATAAGTATCTATAAGAGAAAAATAATTAGAGTAGATGGTATTGGTTTATGTAAAACAATAGAATTTGTAATTAATTCACGTATACCTATTCTTCTATATTCAGAGATAATATAAAGATACAATTATATCACATAAAAAAAATAAAAATTATTATACAAAAATCAGCTAATCATGTTTCCATAATTATGATACTAAGAGAGTAATCTACAACAATAATTTAGCAATTAATATAATAATTTATAACATTAATTAATAATTTACAACTCATGTCAACACTGCTCATCAAGTTGGAGCATAGACGTCTATCATGCCTAACTTGTTGGTCATTTCAAAGAATCTTTTTCCAGTAACTGTTTTTGTGAGAATGTCAACTAACTAATTTTCAAATTTGACAAAGAAAAAAAGTGTAATCTTTTGATCCATTTTTTTCTTGATGAAGTGTATATCAATATCAATATATTTAGTGCGATCATGTTGTATATGATTTTGTGCAATCTCAATAACAGTTGTATTTTCATAATAAAAATTTATAGGTTTCTCATATTTAATTCCGAAATCTTTTAAAATACACTTGATCTATAACAATTCACATATTCCATGAGTCATTCCTTGAAATTCAGCTTTTGCACTTGATCTTGCCACAATCTTTTATTTTTTGCTTTTCCATGTGACCAGGTTACCTTCCATGAAAGCAAAATAACCAGAAATGGATCATCTAGTCATTTGATCACCTGCCCAATCAGCATCTGTGTATTCTTCAATTATTGAGGAGTTATTTTTTGAAAATAATAAACCTCTGTCGGGAGCACCTTTAAGTATCTCAAGATTTAGTACTTTACATTTTAATGATCTTCGCTTAGTGCATGCATGAATTGTCTGACGACACTTACATCGAAGGATATATCTGGCCTGGTGTGTGTCGAATAAATTAATCTCCCAACCATCTGTTGATATCGACCAATATCTGTTAAAGCTTGGTTTGAAAAAATTTCAACCTTGTGAATCATTTCCATGGGCGTGTATATCGGCTTACAAGCAAGCATTCCAGTCTTAGTCAAAAGATCCAGCAATATGTTCACTGTGAAAGGAAAATCTCGTGTTCAATATGGTTATTTCAATACCTAAGAAGTATTTAAGTTGTCCTAGGTCCTTCATTTCGAATTCAGTATCCAAATATTCTTATAATAACTTCATTCCACAAGAATCATATCTTATTAAGACCATGTCATTAACGTACAAAATTAAAGTCGTTACCTTCCCTTCTTTATTCTTTATAAACAAAGTATGATATGAATTACTTTGCTTATAACAAAAGCTTTCATTGCTGCAGAAAACCTTCTAAACCATGCTCTTAGTGACTGCTTAAGTCCATACAACGACTTCTTTAATTTATAGACTTTATTTTTACTTGAAGAATTTTGCATAAATCTTGGTGACAACTCCATATAAACTTCTTCTTCTAGGTTTCTGTTAAGAAATGCATTCTTAACATCAAATTATTACAAGGGCCAGTCTCGATTTGCTGCTATATATAAGAGAATGCGAATTGTATTTAGTTTAGTTACTAGTGCAAATGTCTCTTGGTAATCCACCCCATACTTCTGTGTATACTCTTTTGCAACTAGTCTCGGCTTATATCGATTAATATTTTCATCTACTTTAAGTTTCACAGCAGAATGGAGAAAAAAGATTGATTAAATAGATTAAATCTTTTGTTATGGTGTTTGGAAATTTAATACTCTAGAAGGTGTCTGATTGATTAAATAAGCAGCATATTTTATAGCCTCATCCCAATAGAACCAAGGCATATTCATATCAAAAAGCGATGCATGAATGAACCACCCCCATTATTTGCCTATTCTTCTTCTCTGCCATCCCATTATGTTACAAAGTATATGTGCAAGAGGTATGATGTCGAATACTTTTTTAGTTAAGAAAATTTTTAAACTTTGCATCAACAAGCTCTTTTATGTTGTCAGATCACCAAACACAAATCTTGCATTGATATTGAGTTCCCACCAAACTATGAAATGTTTGTGAAGCTATAAAAACATCACTTTTTCTCTGAACCAAGGACACCCAAGTCATCCTAGTACATTCATCAATGAATGTAACAAAATATAAAGCTTTAGATAGAGAAGGAACCTTTGCAGGGCCTCAAATATTAGAGTGTATGACAACAAAAAGTTTAGAACATTTATTCTTACTAGGTAAGTAAGGAATACAATGGCTTTTAGTCGGCTCACAAATATCACAATAAAAATCAGAAACATCCAGGTTCAAAAATAAAAGTGGTTACAATTTTAAAGATATCTAAAAGAAAGATGCCCCAATCTTCTATGTCATAACCATATAGTTGTTCAAGCTTTCTCTTCACTATTAGTTTGACATGTACGATTAAATTTTTGTTCCCCATTTTTTGTCAATTCAAATAGTAGATTTTGCCTCGTTTAATATCATAAACAAAAATCTTTTGGGTAAAAATATCCTGAAATACATAAAAATAAGGTCAAAATGTTATTGCCGAATCAAGAGATAAGGTAATTTGTCTCATGTAAAAAGTTATATTCAAGAGATATGACAATAATAACTATATCCAAAGTAAGTGTATCAGACAAAATGGCATATCCTTCTCCAGTAACAGGACTTGTACTCCCATTAGCTGTAAATATAATGGATTAAGAAGATGAGCAAATGGATTGTAACTGGGAAGGGTCTTTAGTCATATGATCATATCCACCTGTATCAATAATCCAAGTTGTATTCTTAGAAGTTACAGAAAAAATATTTGTTTGATTGAGAATACCTGGGTGAACAACATTTGCTATAAGCTGCAAATTATCTTTCGTATTAAATTCAACTTCCTTAGACGATCTCGTCGTAGTTTTCCCTACAATCTTTTTCTGTGGTTTCTTTGAGAAATCCCATCATTTAGGATAACTAATGATTTCATAGCATTATTTTTTAAAATGACATGTCTCACCCTAATGGCTGCACACAAAATTGTTGGACTTTCCAATGGATTGATTATTTCAAGTTTTGGTGATGTCAAGGATAATCCATTCGGTTTTCAATTAACAAGCATGGCTGAGCTTTCTGTAATCACTTGAGAACCTCCCATTGTCTGTCGTTATTGGTAGTCTTTTCTTATATGTACATATACACTCTCTAATTCCAGTTTTGGATCTTTTTACAAGATTTCTCCATGAACTTGATCAAACTCAAAATCAAGTCCACTTAAAAAAATATGAACTCGAAGTCTAGCCATTGCAAAATGCAACTGGACAACTCTTTCAACTGTTTCTACTTGAGAGTCAGTCCTATGATCAATTTTCTAAAAAATAGCAACAAGTTCATTATAGTAAATAGACAGTGGTCTACCATTTTGTGTGGTAGAAAAGGTCTTCTAACTTAATTTAAATAGACGATTTTCATATAATCTATCATAAAAATTCCTTGATACAGTTTACTATATTTCCTTGGCTGTGGGAAGGCGAATAAATCGTTGTATAAGGGATGGACTCAATGAGTTAATAAGCTAACTCTTTACTTTTTGATTTACGGTGACCCATGTTGACGTGGGAGAGCATAGGGAGGATCGAATAAACTCCTATAACCTACTTAATGTTATACAATACCAAAACTTAACTACCTAAAAAACTCCTTCCTCTAATTGAATCTACAATCCTAAAAGGAATGCAAAAACAAATAATAGAAAAAATAAAATAAGGAAAGGAAAAACGTTGCAAACTAACTGATTAGTTGATCCTCATTTCTTGGCTTAACAAGACTTTTAAGAACTACTGCTCTTCAAAGAACTTGAAGAAGCTAAATTAACAAAAATGTTAATAGAAGAAAAACCTAAGCTTTCAAGAATTTTTCTCAAATTGATTGTAATAGGTGTGTTTGCAACCTATAGACAAAGGCCTATTTATAGCACTCCCTGGGATAATTCTAGATGATTATAATCTCTTAAAAAATTAATAAAATAATAATCTAGATAAAATTCTATCTAATTCTAGAATAATTATGTAATAAAATATTTATTCTATCCCATTTAAATACAAGATAATTAATTAAATAATCATAGTGAGAGAATTTATATTAAAATAATAATAAAAATAAAATAAGACTTTATCCCATCTCATTTTCATGTAAAATACATGAGAAAATTAATTTAGACATGTGGGAATTAAATTAAAACATTAGGAATTGAAACTACGGCCTTAGAATAATTGAAAATAATTTATTTAATTAAAAAGGTGGGAAGGGGGCTGATTTTGGAGAACCCAATAGGTTGGGCCAACCGGCCTGTTCGGGTTGCACAAGGCAGGCCCGTTGGTGGTCACGGGCTTGTTCGTTTAGGCCAACAAGGCCAGTTTCTGGCCTCTCTACATGGGGCGACCAAGTTGGGCCTACTTGCCGAAGGTCTTCCTCTCTCAGGCCATGGGTTGTGCCTCCATGGGTGGTAGTACATATAACCCCGGGCTCGCATAAATGCATGGTTCCGTGAGTATGTCACTCGTGTCTTGCGCGTATGCCACGTACGCTAGGCATGCGAGTTGCTTTTGTCACATGCTCGCATGCTGTTTCACACGTGTGAGTCCCCTGCATTTGCGGGTGGACTCCCATGCTTGTTACCCATGTGTTAGAGGTAGTTTATGTATGTTGCATTTGTCTTCCACTATTGCACTGGACTTTGGGCCTTTCTTTGTGCTTCATTGTTGACTGTGTTGCTTACCTAGTCATGTACTATCAAATTAAAAATTCCTTGAAGCTTGCAGGCCCGACTTCGAGTGAATGGGTCTATGGGAAACTAGGCTTATCTCCCTATTCGCCCTAGTTTGTCATGGGTTTCAGTGTCCTACGTCTCTTCCTCTTTTATTAGAATATCCTTTGTGATGGTTCTTGCATCATCCCCTCTTTCTTTAGAAAGATTCGTCCTCGAATTTTCACCTATATTAAAAGGCGAGAGATCATATATATTAAAAGTAGGGTCTATGGGAAACTAGGCTTATCTCCCTATTCGCCCTAATTTGTCATGGGTTTCAATGTCCTACGTCTCTTCCTATTTTATTAGAATATCCTTTATGATGGTTCTTGCATCATCCCCACTTTCTTTAGAAAGATTCGTCCTCGAATTTTCACCTATATTAAAAGGCGAGAGATCATATATATTAAAAGTAGTGGACACTTCATATTCACCTGGTAGATTGATCTTGTAGGCATTGTCATTGATACGCTTTAAAACTTGGAATGGTTTTTCTTTCCGAGGATTCAGCTTAAATTTTTGCTGTTTAGGGAATCTATCGTTTCTCAAGTAACCTATACCCAGTCTCCTGGTTTGAAAATGATGTGTTTCCATCCCTTGTTAGCATTGTGGCATAAGATTCATTTTGTTTATATGTGTTGTCGATTTCTCTTATGTATGGTTTAATGAGTTTGG
>NW_019014688.1:786619-803632 GCF_000150535.2 Carica papaya
AAAAACACATTTTCTATGTCACAAATGTAATGCCCTAGATTAGATTCTTATGCAATTTTCCTTACACTGATTAAGCTAAGAAAAATAATCCCTAATTAATCTAATTATTATTTACAAACATGTCCTATTTTCTTTCCAAAATAACAAAAATTTTAGTTAGGATAAAATCTCAATTCCACCCTACTTCATTAACTACTAATAGTGAAAAAATTATCTTTTTAGTGTATATAAAAAAAGAGAAGATAAACTTTTAAAAAAATGGCAATATAATCTTTAAAAACCCAATACCCCTAGATTTACTATGAACAATGTCCTCACTATTTATTAACACATTATACCTAAGAAAATAAAAATAAAACAGTGACGAAACGAAATACTCCCCTTATGTGGTGCCCATTTAGCATACTCTGAAAGTGATCACTAGAATTTTTCCCTAAGAGTTGTCCTAATCCAAAGCATATATCATCAACATTGAAGCGCATATTAGCTGGCCCGCAATTAAGAATCCACATGCATTAGGTGTAAAGAAGAAAAATAAATAAATAAAATAAAATAAAAATAAATGAAAAAAAAAATTTCTAGGATTCCATATAAAAAATTATAATTTTATGTTTAATACCATTTATATTGAGTTGCCTCTATTTTTTAATTCATCTTGTTTTGTCTTGTCCTCTTCTTGCTCATCCTCTTCATTTGGTTTGGCTGCTTCCTTGACATTAAGTTCTTTTTTCTAGCTTAGTTACTATAACACCTTGAAAACCTTTGCACTTCATTTGTAATGTCAACTTCTATTTATTCGGGCCCTAAGGCCACTTAAACTCCTTAATACTTCGTAAATTTAATTTTTTGGATAAATATCATATTTTGTATTTTAAATTTCGTATTTTTATTTGATTTAATAATTCTCAAAATTTATTATTTTATTTTGTTGTAGGAAAATTATATTGTATTTATTAATTAAAATAAATTTTTTAAAAAATAGAGAGAAATGATGAAAAATCGCGCGAGCACTGGATCCACAACACACGGGCTCGGAATACTGCTAGCGCGTGCACACACGTGGCTACCACAGGACATGCCTACCATGCGCACGTCCTGTCTGCGCAGGGTACTAGGCGTAATCTGTGCACACATCCTACCGCGCACAGACGAGTGCGGCTCCCGCCCTGTGCACTCACCCTGCACGCAGTAGGCCTACGCGTTGTATGGCCTGCGCCTGGCAGGCTAAGCAAGCGTACGCTGCAGGAAAAGCCTGTAATGCGCAACTGGTTGGGGTAGCGTATGATAGCCTCGATCAATGCGCACCGTGCGCCGCCTTCGAGCGGTGTAATATCATCGCTTGAGCGACATGCCGCCATCATTTGGGTGGTATGCCTTCATGTTTTGCGCCGCCATCACGTTGCGTCGTCCATTCATCGGTCACATCCATCAGTCGCACATGATTTCTTTCACATTGACTTTCTCTCTCCTCACCAGATTTTGCCAATTAGTGCAAATCTGACAGTCCCCATTTTTTATAAATAGGAACATTCCCCTCATATTTCCTCATCATTTTCATTCCATTCTTCCATCCTCCAAGAGCTTAAAGAGAAATAGATAGGAGAATAAGAAGAAAAGGTATAAGAAACATTAAAGTTTCGGTAAGGAATTTAGTATTTACTTTTAAACGTCTTAAGGAACATTCCTAGATTGAAATTAACGATGTTTAAATTAAATGATTACATGATTTAATTATATGCTTAAACAAAGTAGTTTTGTGTGACAATGCATGTTTTATGATCAAATGCAAACTTATTAATTTGCATGTGTAATTTATATGATTGATGCTCGAAATAAATGTTGATATGTGATTGACAGTGAAAAAATGATTAAGTATGAAATGGTGTATTGACATGAGAAATATGTGTTGATATTTGACATCCATAATTCATAAAGTGTTTTGTTAGGCTTTTTATCTATGAGAAATTTTTTTTCTCCCCCATTTGGTCTGAAAGAACGTGAGAGGAACGCTCCCTATAGATGAGGCGTACCCTCTGGTGAGAGTGGTAATGCGATATGATTGTCGGGGTCACCATTGGTGAAGTACAGTCATGGCCATAGTTAACATGTAGGACCACTATGGTTGGTATGGTCATGGTCATAGATTATGTGATGGTGTGGCAAGCCGTAAATGTGTTGTTGGTTTGGCAATTCCTATTATAAATAAAATGAATTATTCATTCCACATGGGTAATCGTAAATCCGTATTTCCCTTAGTAGATGAAAGTTGGAATGACTTCGCGAAGAATGACGCGAAACATAGTGCAAACATGATTTATTTGATTTTCTCTATTTTTAACATGATATATTTGATTGATATGATATGACTATGACATGATGGGTTCAATGATTTCTTTAATAAAATAAATTGTTTCCATAATTTAATCAAGGATCCTTACACAACTCTTGATGGTAAGTAATGATGATACCTTTAATTACCTTTAAAATCTTATTATGTTATTTAAATATTATTTTTCTTACTGAGTATATAGAACTCACCCCTTTCCATGCCCCCACCAGATGAGGGATATAATGAGGAACCGATCACTGATCTACCCCTTGAAGTCTTTGAGGATATCGTAGATTTATAAACCTTTTTGAGTGCATGACTTGTCCTGCACTCTGATGAGTCCTTTTATATAATGATAGAAGTGGTCCTTTTTGTATTTTGATATTTTTTATTTTCTTGCCACTTCTGGCCTTAGTTATATATATAATTGGGAACTCATATTTTGTAAAGGAGTTGTAATAAATTTTTTCGCTGCATATATTTAATTATTATGCACTCGTAATTTGTTTCTATATCTGGCACCCTTATGCCTTAATTAGTATATGAGATGTCAAAAATGGTATCAGAGCAATTACGCGGAACAATCCCTTACAACTGAAGCTGTAGCTAGGAAAAACCCTTCTAAAATACTTAGGAAATATATCGTCGTTCAAAAACTAGACCACCAACTCATGTCTTCCTTTTCTTTTGTAGGGATGACGCAAGAAAAACCTTCTGTAGAGCATACTGAAAGCCCTGAGGCTCAGGATCATCTTACCAGGGTCGAGTTTACCAAACACTTTCGAGCTATTCAAGGTCTAACTGCTGTCGTAGAACAAAATCAAGCCAACCCTTGCTAACATCCTCCTGCCCTTGAATACTGACCAGCCAAAAAGTCTATCTCCTACAAAATAATAGAATTTAGGAAACGTAATCCACCCTGCTTTGATGAAGACTTCAACCCCTTAGTAACTGAAGTCTGAATCCTGCAGATAGAGAAACGTTTCTCTATCTTGTACCTAACCAAGGAGCAATAAAAAGGAAGTCTTAACTACCTCTACCATTTTGGAGATTTTTATGGACCCATTCTTTGAGAACTTCTTTCTAGTCTATGTCCGAGATAAAAAGGAGGAGGAATTTCAGGACCTCCGCTAGGAAAACTTGACGGTTGCTCAATATGCAACTCGATTTCTCCAACTGTCTAGGTTTACCCCATTAATAGTCACCCTTGAGAGTCACAAAGTTAGGAAGTTTCTAAAGGGCCTTCGTGCTGATATCTATGACTGGGTTGTGATGCTGAGACCCAGCTCGTATGTCGAGATGCTAGAACATGCCCAGTTGGCCAAAGACCTTTTCTCGATCAGGTACCAACGCATCGTCCGAGTTCGTACCCAATAACAGCAACATCAACCCCAACAACCCAGAAGAAGAATAGCTGACCTAGTAAATAGCCATCCTAATAAACGATCCCAAATTGCCCCTCCCCCTGCTGTACCTCCACCTACTGGATAACCTGGCCAACCTTCCTAACCATGCCAACATTGTAGTCGCTTGTATGGTGATCAGCCCTATTGGTGTTTGAACAACGCCTACTATTAGTGCGAAAGCACTCATCACTTTATAAAAAAACTACCTTCAGTGGCCAAAAGACATGGCCAGACCTGTAGCCCAGGATCGTGTGTATCACCTCGATGAACCTAGTGCCCTCATCACTCCAGTTCTCATCTAGGGTATGCTTTCTATCCATGATATTTCTTCTAGAGCTCTGATCGATACAGGTGTTACCCACTCATTTATTTTTTGTATATTTACATATAAATTAGATATTAGAACTGAACCTTTAGGTGAAGTATTAGTAGTAAAAACTCCCTCTAGGGGTTTATTAGAAGCTCATTATGTGTATAAAAATTATAAAATAAAAACTTCGAAAGTATAACTACTAATAGATCTAATACTCTTAGATTTCTCAAGATTTGATGTTATTTTAGGAATGGATTGGTTAGAGAAATAAAGCACAATCATTAACTGTGAAAGTAAAGTTGTAACCTTACAATCTCCAAAAAAGAAATAAAAATTTACTTTTGTTATTTTCTAACCTTTGAATATACAAGAATATAGATGTTGATCTCGTTGTATACTTCATTCTTATTATTTGTTACATTCCAGAAGTCTTTCTAGAATATCTATCTGGTCTGCCTCCCCCACGGGAGAAAGAGTTTTTTATAGACGTGCTTCCTGAAGCATAACCTATCTCAAAATCAACCTATCGCATGAGTCATACTAAGTTCGTAGAATTGAAAAACCAATTTTTTGAACTTCTTGGTCAAAAATTCATCCGTCACAATCATTCCCCTTGGGGTGTTTCGTTGTTATTCGCTAGGAAAAAGGACAGCTTCCTCAAATTATGCATAGAATATAGAGAATTCAACCGGGTAATAGTGAAGAGTAAGTATCCTCTACCTCATATTGATGACCTCTTCGATTTGTTACAATGAGTTACGGTCTTTTTAAAGATCAACCTCAGATCAAGATACTACAAGTTGCGAGTCAAAGAAGAAGATATTATGAAAACTTCATTTCGATGCCGATACAGTCTATGTGAGTTCAAGGTTATGCCTTTCGGACTAATTAATGCCGCTACTGCCTTTATGGATCTTATGAACAGGGTTTTCCAGCATGTACTAGATCAATACATCATCGTATTCATCAATGACATTCTAGTGTACTCTAAGAACCTGGAAGAACATGTAGTCTATTTATCTCAGGTATTAGGGACCCTTCGTTAGAACCAGCTATATGCCAAGTTTAGCAAGTACTCCTTTTGGTTGGATTGAGTCTCCTTCCTTAGGTATGTAATTTAGGGCAAAGGAGTTTCTATTGATCCATCTAAAGTTGAATAAGTGATTAACTGGAACCAACTCCTTCCGTGGGTATGTAATTTCGGGCAAAGGAGTTTCTATGGATCCATCTAAAGTTGAATCAGTGATTAATAGGAACCAACTAACCAACGTAGTTGAGGTGCATAGTTTCTTTGGTTTAGCAAGTTATTACCAACGATTCACCAATGGATTCTCCAAGATTGCTACTCTGTTGACTTGTCTCACCAGGAAAGGTGTACCTTTTGTTTGGGATTATGAATGTGGTGAAAGTTTTATTGAATTGAAGTATTGTCTCACCTCTACTCCGATGTTGATCCTCCCCGATAATACTAGAAGATTTTAAGTTTACTATTATGCATCTCACATAGGTTTGGGTTGTATTTTGATGCAGCACAGTCGAGTGGTTGTTTATGGATCTAGACAATTGAAGCCCTATGAGTGCAACTACCCTATTTACAACCTGAAATTGGCGGTCATAATCTTTGCTTTGAAAATATGGCAACATTATTTGTATAGTCAAATATTTAAAATCTATTCTAACCACAAAAGTTTAAAAAATATATTATTGCATAAAGAAGTAAACATGAGATAGAGACGTTCGATGGACCTCTGAAGGATTGTGACTGCAAGATCATCTACCACTTCGATAGAGGTAATGTGGTCACAGATGCGCTGAACCAGAAGGAGTTCGTTGTGTTGGCCCAAACTATGGCCTCAAATTGGAAATTAGTTGATGCTATGCAAGCACTCCGCCTTAACCACGATGGAAACAGTGTCTATCTGGCCCAGATCTGAGCTTTGCCTTATCTTTTATGAAGATTTTGGAAGCTCAATCCACAAACCAAGAAATTATTAAAAATTTGAGCAAGTTTACTTTTGTTGAGTTTCCTGATTTTAGGCTCACAGATGACAGATTGTGCAGATTTTAAGATTGTATATGGGTCCCTGTCACTATCAGGACAGACGTTCTCAAGGCTACCCATGCCTCCAAACTATCCATCCACCTTAAAAGTATCAAGATGTACCGGGACCTGAAGCGTCAATATTGGTGGCCTAAAATAAATAAAGACATTGTCAACTATGTCTCCCGATGTCTTACTTGCCAATGAGTTAGGGCAGAACACCAGAGACTTGGCAATTTGTTGCAAGGCCTCCCTATTCTGAAATAAAAGTGGGAGCATGTAACTATGGACTTGTCACTGGCCTGCCTAGGACCTGTTCTGATCGTAATGCCATATGGGTCTTTGTTGACAGGTTGACCAAGATTGCTCACTTCCTACCCATCAATATAACAGATTCTACCAGTAGATTAGCTCGCCTGTACGTCAACAAAATTATTCGACTCCACGAGGTCCCCTCATCCATTACGTCTTAGAGAGATCTTCGATTCAACTCCCATTTTTGGGACAATTTCAAAGAAGCACTTGGTTCTGGATTGTACTTCAATACCACTTATAATCCCCAGACTGATGGCCAGTCTGAACGCATTATCTGGAAGACATGTTGCGCGTTTGCGTCCTCAACTTTGGCAATAACTGGTATGAGTATCTTCTTCTGTATGAATTTGCTTATAATAACAATTATCATTCCAGTATCAACATGGCTTCGTATGAAGCCTTGTATGGTAGGCCCTGCCGTTCACCCACTTCATGGAACAAAGTCAGGAACCAACATCATTTGGGACCTGATTTCATCCAGGATACTATCAAGAAAGTTGTTATTATTCGAAGGAACTTAGCCACTGCCCAGAGTCACCAGAAAATTTATGTTGACAATCGTAGAAGACCCTAAAAATTTGTTATTGGTGACCAAGTCTTCCTTAAAATCTTTCCTTATAAGGAAAAAATGTAGTTCGATAAAAAGAAAAAGTTGAGCCCCCGTTATGTGGGACCTTTTTAGATCATAGAACGTGTTGGACCCATAGCGTACCGCCTTGCTCTACCTCAAGAGTTTGCAAGTTTAGATGATATTTTCTATGTTTATATGCTCAAAAGGTACCATCCTAACCCTTTTCACATTATTCCTCACCAAGAGATGTAGGTTCAAGCTGATATGACGTACGAAGATCTCCCCGCAAAAATTCTTAGTTGGACTGATGAGGTTTTGCACAACAAAAGGATCCCCATAGTGAAAGTGCAGTGGAAACACCACACTCCAGAAGATGTGACGTGGGAGTTGGAGTGCGAGATGAGAGAGAAGTTCCCAACCCTATTTATAATAAATTTGGAGGATAAAATTTTTTAAGGTGGGGGAAATATAACACCCCAAAAACCTTTGCACTTAATTTGTAATGTGAACCCCTATTTATTTGGGCCTTAAGGCCACTTAAACTCTTTAATATTTCATAATTTTAATTTTTTAGATAAATATCATATTTCGTATTTTAAATTTTTTATTTTTAATTGATTTAATAATTCTCAAATTTTATTATTTTATTTTTTCATAGGAAAATTATATTGTATTTGTTAATAAAAATAAATTTCAAGAAAAATAGAGAGAAACGACGAAAAATCCCACGGGAATGCTCGCAGGAAGGATCTTACCCAAGGGGGCTTCGCATACCGCTTGTGCTTACGCGCACGTGGCCAGTGTAGGATGTGCACACTATGGGCACATCCCATCCGTGCATGGTGTGAGGCGCAGTCTATGCGCATATCCCATCGTACGCAGACGAGTATGGCTCCATGCGCCCTGTGCACTAGTCGTGCGTGCAGTATGCCTGCGCATATGGGCCTGCGCACGATAGGGCTGTGCATAGGACCCTTCACGTTGTAGGGCCTGTGCACATGATAGGCTAGGCCCACAGCGCGCGATTGGCTAGCGCAGCATCCGACTGCAAGGGGCGCCGTGCACCGCCAGTTGGGTGATGTGTCACCACCGGCTTAGGTAGCGTGCCATCGTCGCTTGGGCCATGTGCTGCTGTAATTTGGGTTGTGTGCCTCCATTTTTTGCATCGCCGTTACCTCGCGTCGTCCATCTGTCTATCACATCCGTTAGTCGTCACATCACTTCTTTTTCATTGACTTTCTTTCTCCTCACCAAATTTTGCCACTTGGCACAAATCTGATAGTCCCCATTTTATATAAATAGGGACATTTTCTTTACCATTTCCTCATCACTTCCATTCCATTCTTCTATCCTCCAAGAGCTTAAAGAGAGAGAGAGTGATCTATAAAGAGAGGGAGAGGAGAAGAAAAAGAAAAGGTGTAGGAAACATCGAGGTTTCGGTAAAGAATTTAGTATTTACTTTTAAAAGTCCTAAGAAGCATTTCTAGATTAAAATTAACTAAGTTTAAATTAAATGGTGGCATGATTTAATTATATTCTTAAACAAAGTATTTTTACATGATAATGCATGTTTTATTATCAAATACGAACATATTAATTTGCATGTGTAATTTAAGCATGAGATTGACGGTGAAAAACTGATTAAGCATGAAATGCTGCATAGACATGAGAAATATGTATTAATATTTGACATGCATAATTCATAAAGTATTTCGTTAGGCTTTTTATATCTGAGGAGTTTCTGTTCTCCCCCACCTAGTCTGAAAAGACGTAAAAGGATCGTTCCTATGAATGACATTGTACCCACTGACAAGAGTAGTGACGCGATATGATTATAGGGGTCACCATTGTCAAAGTACGACTGTGGTCATAGTTAACATATAAGACCACTGTGGTTGGTACCACTGTGGTTGGTACAGCTGTAGTCATAGATCATGTCATGGTGTGGTAACCCGTAAATATGATGTTGGTTCGGCAAGCTACAAATTGTTGTTATAAATTAAATAAATTGGTCATTCCACATGGGTAGTAAGGAATCCGTATTGCCCTAAATAGATGGAAGTCAGAACGACTTCGCAAAGAATGACACAAAAAAAATGTGCATAACGTAATTTATTTTATTTTTTTCTATTTTCAACATGATATATTTAATTGACATGATATGACTATGACATGATGCGTTCAATGATTTCTTTAATAAAATAAACTATTTTCATAATCTAATCAAGGATCCTGACATGACTCTTTATAGTAAGTAATGATGATACCTTTAATTATCTTTAAAATCTTATTATGTTATTTAAATATTATTTTTTTGTGAGTATATGGAACTCACCCCTTTCCATGCCCCCACCAAATGAGAAAGATAGTGAGGAACCGATCGTTGACCTACTTCTTGAAATCTTTGAGGATTTCGTAGATCCATAAACCTTTTTGAGTACATGACTTATCCCCCATTTTGATGATTCCTTTTATAAAAAGATAGAAATAGCCTTTTTTGTATTTTGATATTTTGTATTTTGTTACCACTTCTGACCTCAATTATATATGTAATTGAGAACTCATATATTTTGTAAGGGATTTGTGATAAATTGCTCTGCTACATGCATTTAACTATTATGCACTCGTAATCTATTTCTGTATATAGCACCCTTATGCCTTAATTAGCATTTGAGATGTCACAATGAGCCTTTTGGATATATCCTCATTAATAATATAAGTATTAAATCATTCATCAGTGTCCAAAGAAAATTTTGAGGCATGAAAAATGTTAAAAGTTACATGTTCATCCCCAACTCACAATGTTAACTTACTATCTTGCACATCGAATAATGCTCTACCTGTTGCGAGAAAGAGTCTCCCGAGTATGAGTGAAACTTCTCTATCAACTTCCATGTTCAAAACTACGAAGATGGCAGAGAATATGAAGTTCTCCACATTTACCAACACATCCTCTACTATTCCCAAGTGGTATCTCACCGATTTATCCACCAATTTCAATGACATTGCTGTGGCTTCACCTTGCCAATACAAAGCTTTTTAAACACAGAATAAAGCATTAAGTTAATACTAACACCAAAATCATAAAGAGCATTTTTTAAAATAAGAATTTTCAATATTGCATAGTATAGTAAAACTCTCTAGATCTTTTATTTTAAGCAGTAACTTCTTCTAAATGATAGCAATGCACTCTTCGATGAGCTTAATAGTCTCATGATCTTCTAAACTCCTCTTCTTTACTAGAATCTCCTTAAACAATTTTGTATTTGAGTAAGAGCATCTATAAAAGAAATATTAATGTGAAGTTTCTTAAATATATCAATAAATTTAAGGAAATTCTTATCTTCATTATACTTCTTGAGGTGTTGTGGAAATGGAACAGGTGGCACATAGGTCCTGAGCACAACTTTCTTCTTCGCCTCTTCTTACTCAACTTTTTTTTTCAACTATTTTTTCTATGGCTGCTTTATCCTTTCTTATATCTGCCAATTGTTTCCCGCTTCTGAAGGTGATCGCCATAACTTGTTCTTTTAGATTTGTTCCTGTATCACTTAGCAGGGTACCTTGAGCTCTTCCATTAATCATGATTGCTAATTGACCCATTTGGATCTTCAAGTTCTTGATCTATGCTTACTGGTTTTACAACAATATTTGTTGATTCTAAATGGCTACTTCAGTCTTTGTTGCAAACTTCGTTGTGTTCTTGTGACCTAAGGCTTCTTTTCTTGAGGTTAAACTCTCAAGGAAGGCGCAGCCACATTTTGTTGATTCCTCCATGAAAGATTTGGATGCTTTTTTATCCTAGGATTATATGTATTGGAGTGTGAATTGTATAGTGGCCTATAACAACCCGCCCCTCATTGTACTCAATTTGTATTTGGAAAGCCCTAATTATTCAGGGAGTAAGGCCATACTGAACTCATTTATTCTATTCAGCAGCTTATTATCGTAATTCGTAAATTATGTCGACATTTATTTTGATTTTATTTAATTTTATTTAATTTTAGTTAATTTTATTTTAATCTAATTATTTATTTTTAAACAAATTTTAAAAAACGAAAAACATGAGAAAATCACACGGGAAAATCCCGCGATGAAGGACTGCCCGCGCGAGCGCCCGTGCACGCACACACGCACACAGCAAGTACAGGACGTGTGCACAGTGCGCACGTCCCATCTACACGCACGATGCAAGGTCAATCCTTCAGGCGTCTTATCGCGCGCAGGCGAGCCGTTTGCGGATCACCTCATATGCGGGCAGGCGCCACACACTGTACGCGCACTGTCCACGCAGCAGGCCTGCGCGGAGAGGCCCCTACACGCTTAGGGCCCGTGCACAGGCTACCTCTTGCGCGCACGGTAGGGTAGCCCTGGGCTTATAGGCTAGCCTTGCAACGCGCCGGGCGGGTTAGGCCACTGCTGCTTCGAGCAACATGCCACTGCTCCTAGCGCTGCCGCCGATGAAAGAGGTCTTCCTCCTCTGTCTTTCATGCCAAACATCTTTTTCTCTCTCTCTTCACTAGATTTCACCACTTTGTGCAAATTCAATAGTCCCTATTTTCTATAAATAGAGGTCCTTCCTTCCCATTTTCTCCACACTTCCATCTTCCACCTTTCAAGAATTAGAAAGAGAGATAATAATCTAGTGAGAGAAGGAGAGGAAAAAAATGGACGATGTATAAGAAATCACCGAGGTTTTGATAAGAAAATTATTATTTCTTTAAATGTCTTAAGGGGTATTTTTAGACAAAAAGAAAAGATTAAATTGATAATTTGTGATTTTGTATATTCTGCATACTTTGTGTTTATAGGTTTAATAAATTAAATTGTTCTTGATTTCAAGCATGCTATGTGAGTGATAAACACTTGATGATTTACATGTAATTATAATAATATGAAACCGGTAAGGTTATCTGGAAAAATAAAAAAAAAGAACCAAAAAAAAAGTGGAATGAAGCATGAATGGTCTGAAGTATGTATTTGTATTGACATGCATAATGCATCAAGTGTCTCGTTAAGCATTTTATCTATGATGGGTATATGTTCCCCTAACGGTATTTGTTTTCCCTCCCCCATCTAGTCTGAAAAAACGTAAGAGGCTCTCTGTGGATGACAGCGTACCCACTGACGAAAGTGGTGATGTGAATATCTGTTAGGGGTCACATTTGGCTAAGTATTGTCATGACTATAGAATATCTTATAGGACCACTATGGTTGGTATAGCCATGGTCATAGATCGTACCATGATTTGACAAGCCATTAATGTGCCTGACTAAATTATCGTTATCTGTATCAGTCATTCCACGTGACTAATCAGAAATCAGTATCTACCTTCAGAGATAGAAGTCGTAACACTTCGCAAAGTATGACACGAGAATCTGAGCATTTTATGATTTTTTTTATTTTCTCTATTATCTGGTATGTTGTGTGTTTGTCTTGATTATATTAATGTGATATTTTCTTTAATGAATTAATTATTTTTATAAGGTAAGATAAGTCTACTAAGTAACTAAATGGTAGGTATTTATGTTAGTATAATTCACCTTTTAAACTTTACGATATTATTTAAATACTATTTTTATTACTGAGAATATGGAACTCACTCTTTCCATACGCCTCTCCCCCCCCCCCCTCTCCCGATGAGGAAGAGAATGAGGAACTGCCAGCTGACTTACCCATTGAATTTTATGAGGATCCTATGGATTCACAAAACTTGAATGCATGATCATTCCCGTACTCTAATCAATCCAATAGCATAGTGAAAGAAGTGGCCCTCTTTTATATTTTGATATTGTATTTTGCAGCCACTTTTGGCCTCAGTTATATGTATGAAATTAGAACTCATATATTTATAAGTGATTTGTATTAATTTGCTCTGCTGCATATAATTTTTATCATGCACTCGTAATTCTATTTCTGTATCTGACACCCACATGCCTTAATTAGCATTTGGGATATCACAAGGCCTACCCTACCCAGCTATAAAATTTACTTGCTTCACCTCATGTCCTTGAAAAGGATCTTCAAATAAACCCTGCACATGAGAATTAACAATATTAACACTCTTTTAATCAATTTTCTTAAATAAACAATAAATTTTTACATTAAGAGCAGTTAAAGCATCAATCCCATATATTCCAGTGTTTTTCTTGGGTTGAAATCTTTCTATTGGGAATTGATTGTTGTTCATGACCATATCTTCCAATAGCTCATAAGCATCACCTATAGATTTCCCCATTAAAGCACCTCCAATAGTTTCATCAATTGTAATCCTAGTTTGTTAGCTCAATCCGTTGTAAAAGGTTTGGAAAAATAATCACTTAAGTAACCCATGACGAGGACATCTTTTAATCAAATCCTTAAATAGCTCCCATGCCTCATACAATGTCTCTCCATCATAGAAACTTGTGATATCATTTTTCATCCTTGCCGTCTTGATTGGTGGGAAAAATTTAGCTAAAAAATTTTGAGCTAAGTCCTCCCATGAAGTAACGACACTTGTAAGAAGAGATTGCAACCAATTATTTAGCTTTATCTTTTAAAGAAAAAGAAAAAAGTCTAAGTCTAATTGTATCATTAGAAACACCATTTTATTTTAAAAGTATTATAAATTTCTAAAAAATTAAACAGATGCACATTAGGATCATCATTTAGTAAACCCCCACACTAAATTGAGGTTTGGATCTTCTGAATGATAGTAGATTTAATTTCAAAGTTGTTAATGTTGATACTTGGTCGAATTATGTTGGAAGAAGCTCCTAAAAGTGAATGAGTAGCAAAGTCCCTGAGTGCTCTCCCATTATTCTCATTCAAAACATCCCCTGCTCGTCCAATTTTTGTATGCTCAGTCATCTCAACTCTTGTTTGTCTTTTTACTTCTAAACATTCCCTTCTCTCTCGATTCAATTGTCTACAAATCTTTTTCGATCTCTGGATTTATAAGAAACAGTTCTGCGTTGTTTGATCAATTCATATACCAATTGAAATAAAAAAAAATGGTGTAATCTGCTCACAAAAAAAAATAATAAATAAAAATAAATTAAATTAAATTATAGTTAAATTAAAAATAAAAATAAAAATAAAAATAAATTAAATTAAAATGAAATAAAATAAAAGATAAAAACTAAAAATGCAAGTAAATTAAAAACAAAAAAAATAAAAATATATATAAATAAATAAATTTTAAGTTTAAATTAAAAATAAACAAATAAACTCTAGATTAATAATGAAACTCTTAGTATTGATATTGATATTAATAATCCTCAACAACAGCGCCAAAAACTTAATAGACAAATTCGCAAGTGCACGAACTCGTTTAAGTAATAAATTGATGAATAGAGTATCATCCCCTAGAGATTGCGTACCAAGTACCAAAATTGTAGAAATTTTATTATTAACTAAAAATTAAAATTAAAGAAAAAAACTTAAATTGAGGAAAACTTATCAACAAAAACGTACTAGAATAATTAATTTCACCATAATCTTTGATATATTCACGTTTTGATTTCGCAATCGCTTTAATCTAGTCTGCAATTATCGAACTATACTAATATATTTTTGATTTCCTTTCCAGTATCCCTAAGTCTTTCAATTAATAATTACTAACCTTTTATAATAATTATTAATTTATTTCAATTAAATCTGTGATAATTCGATTGATCCACATTAATTTGATTAGATTACTCCCGTTCAAATCTCTATTAACGCTTAATAGTATATGTGTAATTGATGGAATTTTACTCCCATTACTCTAAAATATCAATCACAAATAAAGTTATGAGCTGGTCAATTTTCACAACCTAATTAAGTTCAATACTACTAAATTGTAATCAAAAGAAAACTAAAAATTTAAATCACAAATTTACCTTTGATTCAATCTACGTCAATTACTCTAGCGAAAGAAATTTACCTAAACATAGTGGTTTGGGCAACACAAAGTATATTTTAGAAAAAATAACTCATGCAGTTAATTAAAAATAAATATATGAAAAATTTCAAACGCTAACATTCAGATTTCATCAGAATATTCAAAAAAAAAATTATCCAAAATAAGTTAATTGAAAATAAAATAAATAAATTACTAGATAATTTTTCTCAACTTTTCTCTCTCTCTCCATGACGTCTGCTTCCTTTTGCCTCTGCTTGCACTTGCTACGTTTGCATATCTGGTTGCTGCTTTCTCTCTTTACAGATCTCCATTCTTCCTTTTTTTTCACTTGTTGGCTGTCTCCCTTTTAATAAGCAACAGATAATAGATTTTGAGTGATAGATAGAACTCCAAAAACATGATTTAATGAAAAAGCTTCGTTTGGATGAACGAATTGAGTATGGCCAACATGAGTGATATCCAAACCTTGTCCATTATTAACCTTTATTTGATCATGTCCTGAGTAAGGATCTGCAAGATGCAAGGATGCTAAATCAAGCGTAACATGATAGTTTGTTACCGAATCAACAAGCCAAGGAGCTGGTTGTGTTTGGTTAGAGTCTACAGCTAGTAAGTGTACAAAGTTGACCCAACAACCATAGTTTGTTCATGGTTCATAGCATTTCTTGCACCTATTTGTAGTGTGATTACACATATTACATATCTAGCATGGTCCTCTATTTCTGCGTTGGGCTCGTGAAGAGAATAATGACTGAGAGTTAGGAGGGGTAGATTGAGGTTGAATCTTTTGATTGTTGTTGGCTATTGAAATATTGTGTTGGTTGTTGAGTAGGATTTTATGGACCAATAAATGATTATGCAGTTCATTGAAAGAGATGGGATCTAGCCTCAAGTTGAGTGCAGTGATTATATTATGATACTCACTTCCTCTATTTCTATAAATGATGGCATTGAACTCAGATGATGTGATTGTTCGACCAGCAGAAGCTAGTTCATCTGCAAGAGATTTTACTTTTTGAAGATACTAGAAGATTGTGAGATGATGCTTCTTGACTTCTCACAGTTCAATGATGAGTTACAATTATCTTTTCTGTGAGATAGATCCAATACTACTAGTTAATGCATTCCAAACTTCATAAGAGGAGCTCATGCCAAAGACATAGGATAAAACCTCTTTAAATAGAGAAGAGATGCAACACCCTCTTCACCACCGCGTTAAATTTGTATATGAAAATCTCTATTATTATTTTATTTTATTTGTTGCATTTTTATTAAAAAATAATTTCAAGAGAAAACAGAAAATGGGGCAAAATCCCACGGGAAAATGCCCGCAACAGAGGCTCGCCCGCACGGGCGCAGCATGCTGTGCGCGCACATGCGCACGTGACTAGGCATAGGACGTGCGTATTTTGCGCATGTCCCATTTTCGTGGGGCATAGGGTCGGTCTGTGCACACGTCACAACGCGTATAGATAGGCCAGTCTGTGCTCATCAAATTGTGCGTACACAAGGCCAAGTGTCGCACTTTGTGTGCATGCCGTCCATACAGTAGGCTTGCACGGATAGGCCTACGCGGCTAGGCCTGCGCACAGTAGGCCTGGGTGCAGCAAGCTAGGTTATTGCCCACAGTCTAGGCCTACAATGCGCAGTTAACCTAGGTGAGGTGCACTATCGCTTCGGGTAGTGTGTTGTCGGCCCCTTGGGCGTCGTACGCCGTCTTAGACAATGTGTCACCACCTTACGTGGAGAGCCGCTACCGGTGGAGGAATTCTTCCTCTATTTTTTGCACCACTGTCGCATTGCATCAAATCACTCTTTTTCCACTCAACTCTCTCTCTCCTCACCGGATTTGCCATTTGGCACAAGTTCAACAGCCTCCATTTTTTATAAATAGGGACCCCTTTTTTCCTCATCACTTCCATTTCATTCTTCTATCTTCCAAGAGCTTAGAGAGAGAGAGAGAGTGATCTAGAGAGAGAAAGAGAAAAGAATAAGAATAAAGGCGTAGGAAAACTTTGAGGTTTCAGTAAGAAATTTAGTATTTCCTTAAACATCTTAAGGAGCATTTCTAGAAAAATCAAATTACTTATGGAGGTGTTTTGTGTCTTGTGTTTTGCATGTTTTATGTTTAATAAGTGATTTGTTCTTGA
>NW_019014688.1:803943-814699 GCF_000150535.2 Carica papaya
CATAATTTGTATCTGCCCTTAGAGATGGAAGCTAGAATGACTTCGGAAGTATGACATGAAAATCTGAGCATTTTATTATTTATTTGATTTTCTCTATTTATGAATATGATTTTGATTTGATTGTTGTGACTATGACATGATATTTTTTTAATAAATAAAATTATTTTCATAAAAGTAAGATAGGACCTGATGGTAAGTATCAATGACACAATTATTCACTTTCAAAATCTTATAATGTTATTTAAATATTATTTTTCTTACTGAATATATGAAACTTTACCCTTTCTATGCCCCTCCAGATGAGGAAGATAGTGAGGAACTAACCATTGACCTACCCCTTGAAGTTTATGAAGCTCTCGTGAATCCACAAACCTTGAGTGCATGACTTGTCCTGCACTCTAATGAGTCCAACTGCATAGTGAAAGAAGTGGCCCTTTTATATTTTGATATTTTATATTTTATTGCCACTTCTGGCCTCATATATATATATGTGTGTAATCGGAACTCATATATTTGGTAGGGGATTTGTAATAATTTGCTCTGCTGCATACAATTTTATCATATACTCGTAATCTGTTTCTGTATACCCTTATGCCTTAATTTGCATTGGGGATAATACAAATTGTATCAGAGCAGTTATGCGAACAAAATATCTTATAACTGGGGCTGTAGGTAGGAAGACCCTTAAGCTATCTAGGGAAATAGAGTCATCTTTTCCAAAACTAGACCACTAACTTGTGTCTTCCTTTCTTTTATAGGAATGACGCGAGGGAGACCTTCCATATAACATACTGAGAGACCCGAGACCTAGGGCCATCCAACCAAGACCAAGTTTACCTAACTCTTCCGAGCTATCCAGGGATTAACCGCAGCCATAGAACAAAACTAAGCCAACCCTTGCCAACACCCTACCCCAGAATACTGAACAGTGGAAAGATCTATCTCTCACAATATAGCAGAGTTTAGAAAGTTTAACCCACCACACTTTGAAGGTGCCATTGACCCCTTAGTAGCCGAAGCCTGGATCTGGCAAATAGAGAAGCTTTTTTTTGTCCTAAACCTAACCGAGGAACAAAAGGTTCCCCTAGCAACCTTTATGCTGATCAGTGAAGTAGAACACTGGTGGCAACTTAAGAAGAAATTTATGCTTATCCCTAATACCTAGAAAGTTTTCATGGATGCATTCTTTGATAACTTTTTCCCAGCCTATATCCGAGAGAAGAATGATGAGGAATTTTAGGACCTTTACTAAGGAAATCTGACGGTTGCCCAATATACAGCCTAATTTGTCCAACTCTCTAAGTTTGCTTCTGTAATGGTCATTCCTATAAATCATAAAGGTAGGAAGGTTCTAAAATACCTTCGTGTCGATATTTATGATCGGGTTGCAATGCTGAGACCCAGCTCGTAAGTTGAGGTGCTAGAACATGCTACTTGACCAAGGATTTCATCTCGGTCAGGCACCAACACATTATCCGAGTCCGTACCCAACAGCAGCAACCCCAACAACCCAGAAGAAGATTGCCCGACCCATTAAGTAACCACCTCAATAAATGAACCTAAGTTGTCCTTCCCCCTGCTTTTCCCCCACCTGCTTGATAGCCTACCCGACCTTCCCAAACATGTCAGCATTATGGTCGCTCGCATGATGAATTATCCTATTGGCGTATTAATCAAACATGTAGCCCAGGGTTGTGTGTACCACCTAGATGAACCCATTTTGATTGATACAAGTATTACTCACTCTTCTATCTCTTATGCATTTGCTTGTAAGTTAGATGTTAGGTCTGAACCTTTAAAAGAAATATTAATGTAGAGACTCTCTCTAGGGAATTATTAAAAGCTCACCGCGTGTATAAAAATTGTAAGATAAAAGCTTCAGAAATAGAAATATTTGTAGACTTAATACACTTATATTTCTCAAGGTTTGATGTTATTCTAGGAATGGATTGGTTATAAAAATATAGGGTAATTATTGATTGTGAAAGTAAAGTTATAACTTTACGAACTCTGAAAAAGAAATAAATTCTATTTTTCTCCCTAACAATTAAATAAACAGGAATATGGATGTTAATCCTACTTTGTATTCGATTCCCATTATTTGTAACTTTTTGAAAGTTTTTTCACTCGAATTACCTAGTTTACCTCCCCCGCAAGAGATAAAGTTTTCTGTCGAACTGATTTTTGGAACATATTCAATCTCAAAACCTACCTATCGCATAAATCGTGCTGAGCTTGTAGAACTGGAAAATCAATTTTCTTATCTTCTTGGTCAGAAGTTTATTCGCCCTAGTCGCTCCTCTTGGGGTGCTCTGGTGTTATTTGTGAAAAAGAAAAACGGCTCCTTCAAACTATGCGTAGACTACCAAGAACTCAATCGAGTAACAATAAAGAGCAAGTATCCCCTACCTCAAATCGATGATTTTTTTAACTAATTGTAAGGAGTCACAGTCTTCTCCAAAATTGACCTCAAATCGAGATACTACCAGCTGAGAGTCAAAGAAGAAGATATTCCAAAGACCACTTTTTGGTGTAAATACAGCCTGTATGAGTTTAAGGTGATACCGTTCAGGTTAACTAATCCCCATGCTACCTTTATGGATCTCATAAATAGGGTTTTTCGGCATGCACTAGATTAGTACGTCATCGCATTCATTGATGACATCCTAGTGTACTCCAAGAGCTCGAAAAAATATGCAGTCCACCTGTCTGAAGTGTTGGGGACACTTCATCGAAACCAACTGTTTGCTAAACTTAGTAAATACTTCTTCTAGTTTGATCGAATTTTCTTTCTTGATCATGTGATTTCAAGTGAAGGAGTTTCTGTGGATCCGACTAAGGTTAAAACGGTGATCAAATGGAACTTGCCCACCAATATAGCTGAGATAAGTAGTTTTCTTGGCTTGGCAGGTTACTACTGATGAGTCATCAATGGATTTTCTAAGATTGCTGCTCTGTCAACTCGACTCACTCGAAAGGGCATACCTTTTATCTAAGATTTCGAATATGGTGAAAGCTTAATGGCATTAAAGCATCGTCTTACCTCTGCTCTAGTGTTGATCCTCCCTGATAACACTGAAGGATTTTAGGTCTACAACGATGCGTCTCATATTGGCTTCAAATGTGTTTTGATGCAGTATTGTAGAGTGGTCGCTTACAGATCCAAACAATTGAAACCCCATGAGCAGAACTACCCTACTCATGACCTAGAGTTGGCAGCCATTATCTTTGTCTTGAAGATATGGTGTCATTACCTATTTGGTCATACCTTTGAAATTTGCACTGATCACAAAAGTTTAAAGTATATCTTTTTGCAGAGGAAGTTGAACATTAGACATAGATGTTGGATGGATCTCCTGAAGAATTATGACTATAAGATCATCTACCATCCCAATAAAAAAATGTAGTCGCTGATGAGTTGAGTCGAAAGGAATCCGCAGTGTTGGCCCAAACCATGGCCTCCAATTGGAAATTAGTAAATGTTATATAAAAACTCCACCTCAACCACTATGGCAATGGTACCTATCTCACTCATATTTGAGCTTTGCCTAATCCCTTCATGAAGATTTGGGAAGCTCAGTCCACCTACCAAGAAATCACCAAAAATTTGAGTAAGTTCCTTTCTGATGAGTTTCCTGATTTCATACTGTTAGATGATGGGTTGTGTAAATTTTAGGATCGAATTTGGGTCCCTGTCGGTGTCAAGATAAATGTTCTCAAAGCTATCCATGCCTCCAAACTGTCCATCTACCCCGGGAGTACCAAGATGTATCGGGACCTGAAGCGTCAATACTGATGGCCAGGAATGAAGAATGATATTATTGACTACATCTCCCGATGCCTTACTTGTCAGTGAGTTAAGACAGAACACCAAAGATCCAACAGTTTGTTACAAGGCCTCCTGATTGTGTTCGATCGAGACCCTCGATTCACCTCCCACTTTTGGGACAGCTTTTAGTAAGTGCTTGGGTCTGGATTGTACTTCAGCACTGCTTATCATCTCAAAACTGATGGTTTTGTTGAACGCACTATCCAAACATTTGAAGACATATTACACGCTTGTGTCCTCAACTTTGGCAATAACTGGTAAGAGTATCTTCCTTTGTGTGAATTTATTTGTAATAACAGTTATCATTCCAGCATCGGCATGACTCCGTATGAAGCCCTGTACGGTAGACTCTACCGTTCTCCCACTTACTAGAGCGAAATAGGAAACCAGCGTCATTTGAGACCAGACTTCATCCATAAGACTATTGAGAATGTTGTGATCATCCGTAGGAACTTGGCACCACCTAGAGTCATCAGAAGAGTTATGATGATAATCATAGAAGACCCTTGAAATTTGCCATTGGAGACCAAGTCTTCCTTAAGATTTTTTTCTACAAGGAAAAAATGCAGTTCGAGAAAAGAGGGAAGTTGAGCTCCTATTATGTGGGACCCTTGCGGATCGTGGAGCATATTGGACTCGTGGCATATTGGACTCGTGGCATACTGCTTTACTCTGCCTTAAGAGTTTGCAAGTCTACATAATATTTTCCACATCTCCATGCTTAAAAGATACCACATTGACTCTTCTCATATCCTTTCTCGTGATGAGATGCAAGTACAAGCCGATAGACTTACGAGGAACTCCCCGTGAAAATTCTTGATTGGACCAACAAAGTTTTACGCAACAAGCGATCCACATGGTGAAGGTGCAATGGCAGCACCACACTCCGGAAGAGGCGATGTGGAAGTTAAAAAACGAGATGAAAGAGAAGTTTCCAGGCCTATTCAAAACAAATTTGGGGGACCAAAGTTTTTAAGGTGGGGGGGATGTAACACTTCGCTCACCATCGCACTAAATTTGTATCTGGAAACTCCTATTTATTTGGGCTTTAAGACCACCTGAACTCATTTAAATTTATCTCATAGCTTTATATTGTATTTCATAATTTAAATTTGTAATTTTAAATTATTCAAATTATGTTGTTTTATTTATTTTAATATTATTTTATTTTTTTTATTTTATTTTTATTAAAAAAAATAATCTTAGGGGAAAACGAAAAATAGGGCTAAATCCGGCCAGAAAACGCCCGTAAGAGAGGCTTGCCTGTGCAGGTGCAGCACGTTGTGCGCATGCATGTACGCGCGACCAGGCGCAGAACGTGCGCACTGCGCATACATCCCATCTGCGCAGGGCACAAGGTCAGTCTGTGCGCACGTCACGTCATGCGTAGACAAGCCAGTCCGTGCACGTCACATCGCGCACGGACAAGGCCAAGCGTCATACCCTGTGCGCATGTCATCTGCGCAGTAGACTTGTGCAGATAGGCCTGCGCGCCTGGGCCTGCGCACAGCGCCCTGCGCACTATAGACCTACACTTATGCAGGCTAGCTCCTGCACGCGGTAGGGCAGGTCGGTGCCTGCAAGCTAGGCCTGCAATGCACAGTCGACCTAAGTGAGGCATATTGCTACCTCGAGCAATGTGCCACCGCCCCCTTGGGCACTGTGTGTCGCTTTAAGCGGTGTGTTGCCGCCTTGGGTGGAGAGCCGCCACCGGTGAAGGAATTCTTCCTCCATTTTTCATATTGCCATCAATCGCGCCAAACCACTCCTCTTCCATCAACTCTCTATCTCCTCACTAGATTTCGCCACTTGGTGTAAATCCAATGGCCCCCATTTTCTATAAATAAGGACCATTTTCTTTCATTTTTTTTCATCACTTCCATTTCATTCTTCCGTCTTCCAAGAGCTTAGAGAGAGAGTGTGTGTGATTTAGAGAGAGAAGGACAAAAGAAGAAGAAGAAAGGTGTAGAAAAACTTTGATGTTTCGATAAGGAATTTAGTATTTCCTTAAACATCTTAAGGACCATTTCTAAAAAAATCAAATTATGAAGTTTATGTTTTGTGTTTTGTGTTTTGCATATTTTATATTTAATAAGTGATTTGTTCTTAATTTCAAGCATGCTATGTGATTTTATAGATACTTGATGATTTGCATGTAAATTAAATAACATGAATCCGATGATAATTTTTTGAAATATTTATAATAAAAAAAAGAGAAAAAAGAAGGGGAATGAGCTTGAATAGTCTGAAAAATATGTGTATCTGTATTGACATGTATAATGCATTAAATGTCTCGTTAGGTTTTTTGTATCTAACACCCTGATTGGATGACTTACATGAGGGTTCATTAATGTTAGGTACAGTCTGGTATGTGTAAGGTTCATTAATGTTTAAATTTAACCATATTTGAATGATAGTCAATTAATGTCTAATAGTGACGGCTATTTTTGTTTGGATTAACAAGATGGTATCGTTGTATATTTGAGCAAATTTTCTATTTTGCCCATGTTTTATTGTATATAGTAATAAATGAAAAATAAAAAAAGAAAAATTAAAAAATATATATAATGTTAAATATAGAGATATATTAATATATATAATTAAATATATACATATATATAATTAAAGATATATATACAATTAAATATATTATATACATATATATAATTAAAATATTATATACATGTATAATATATAAGTAAAAATATAAATACATATATATAATAAAATATATATATATATATATCTAAATATTTTATATACATGTATTTATATATAATTAAATATATAAATACATACATACATATATAAATTTATGTATATATGTAATAAAATATATATATAATTAAATATATAAATATATAGATAATTAAATATATAAATATATGTACATATAAAATCAATATAATTAAATATATTATATACATGTATATATAATTAAAAATATAAATATATAAATTTAATTGAATATATAAATACATGTTTATATATAAAAAATATATATAATTAAATATATAAATACATACAATATTTTGAAAATATAAGAAGAATATAAGAAGAAGTATCGAGTATAAGAAATTAAAGAGAAGGGTAATGTTGTAAATAATAAAAAATATTAAGGGTATAAAGGAAACAAATTATCAAACCATCATAAGACCACCAAATCGGTGGTTTAAAAAAAGGAAAAAATCTATAGTTTTAATAACCATGACTCAACCACCAAAAAACTATACTATGTATTTGGAAATGCAAACAAATAGAAACAACTGTAAAAACACCATACCATCAGTATTGAACCATCATCCAAACAAGACCTAAAGGGTATATGTTTTCTCCTTTCCCATCTAGTCTGGAAAGACGTGAGAAAACCACTCCCTGTGGATGACGGCGTACCCTTTGACGAGAGCGCTAACATGAGTATCTATTAGTCACATTTGTCTAAGTACTATCGTGACTATAGAATATCTTATAGGACTACTGTAGTTGTCATGGTCGTGGTCATAGATTGTACCATAATTTGACAAGCCGGAATGTGCTTGAACAATTTATCATTATATATATCTTATCTGGTCATTCTACACAGGTAGTCAAAAATCTGTATCCTCCCTCAAATATGGAAGTCGAAATAACTTAACGAAACATGACGCGAAAATCTGAGTATTTCATGATTTATTTGATTTTCTCTATTGATGAATATGATTTTGATTTGATTGTTGTGACTAGGACATGATGGTTTCTTTAACAAATAAAATTATTTTCACAAAAATAAGATAGGGCTCTAACGTGACCTGATGGTAAGTATCAATGACATAATTATTTACTTTTAAAATCTTCCCCCCATATAAGAAAGATAGTGAAGAACCGATCGTTAACCTACCCCTTAAAATCTATGAGGATTTCAAAGATCTATAAACCTTAAGTGTATGACTTATCTCGCACTCTAATGAGTCCAATCACATAGTGAAAGAAGAGTCTTTATGAAATAAAAAAATTTATTACTTTAATTCCTCAATTAAATTTTGTGAACAACTAAGTTTCTCTATTTATAAATAATTATTGTTGATTCCTCAATATCACGGTTATATTTTTATTTACTTTTTAATAACATTCTTAATTTTTATATTGATTGATTAATTATAAACTAATTTAGTATATATTGTCACATAAGTTAATAATGATACAAAAAAAATCCCTTTTCATATAAAATTAAATTAATAATGAATTTGTACTTTAAAAAATACAGAAAGCAAATAATAATATATTAAGACTATAGAACATTATATAACTTTTTGTTAATCAATAATAAAATTGTAATTAATTTGTTTTCCTTAGACATTATAATATGATTTAAACTCAATTAAATTAAATTTTAAAGATATATAAGGGTATTTTCAAATATAAATAAAAATATCTTATAACATACATCATACTGAAATAATAGAAATAAATTACAAATTATAAAACATAATTGACAAAAATATAAAAATCTTACATCTTAGATACCCAAAATCAAACAGTAGTGAAGTAAGCAGTGATACATGCATTTAAAACTATAGAATAGATAAACCAGATACCATAATGCATTTAAACTGTAACCTAAATCAAACAGGAATCGACAGAGAAATATGTCCGGTTCGAGCTCCATTAGCAACCGTAATTAATTATGTATATCTATTTAATTTGGACAAAATACAATATTATCATTTATTCAAACTTCAATACCATGATAAGAAATAGGGTGAGGGGTCCTTACTTGATTTGACGTCGAAAACTAAATTTTCACTGCGCCTACGGGCGGTCCCTAAGTTCTCTGAATTTTTTATCGGGAACTAAAACGTGCTTATAGTACCTACACATGTCCCAAATAACCCAAAAATCATACTCAGGGCCTACTCGGCCAATTTTAAAATTCCAGCACGGCGGCTCCGCCGTGCTCCGGCGACGGCGCCGCCACTCTCCTCGAGTTGGCTGTTTTCGACCGAATTCAGCCAAACTTGCATCGATTTCTGTGAGAAAACACACCTACGGCCCTCGGTGGGCCGAAAAAATGTGAAAAACTAAAACTTACTGGCGGTGGGGCTTTCTAGTACGGCAGCTCCTCCGTCTCACGTCGCGATTGGGTGTTTTGCTCCGGTCAACCTGTAGATGAGGAAACGGTAATCACAACGGTGGAAAAATCACATCGAACGGAAATCGGAAAGGGCCTCATCGGAGGCAAAAATTGAGAAACCCCGCGGCGGCACCGCTGAGCTTAGGCGGCGTTTTTCGGCCGATTGGTCGGTGCTTTCGCTCCGATTTGGCCATATGTGGGTTTAGAATTAAATTCTGAGCAAATAGTAGAATTTTTACCTTATTTGGCGGCCAGAAATTGCTCTGGTACAGCGACGGGTGGCGGCGGTCGGCTTCCTGGCGGTTGGGCTGTCTTCTCCGGCAAGGGGCTCTGGCTGCTAGGGTTAGGAATTGGGTGCGGATGAGGTTATTTATACCCATCCGCTTTTAATCTGAGCCGTCCATCGCTTTTAATCTGAACTATCCGATCGCGATTAAATAGGGAATGAATCTGGGCCGTTCATCGCGATTCAATCTGGATCGTCCGTGCGCGATTCAATCTGGACAGTCCGTGCGCGATGCAATCTGAACCGTCCATGTGCATTTTTAGTCTGGGTCGTCCGTGCGTAAGGGAACGAATCTCAGCTATTCGATCGCGCGCACGCGGATCGCCCACATGGCTCCCTCCCGCGTGGCCTCTCGCGTCAGCGTCTCTACCACCTGGTGCGTCCTGGTTGGTCGAGGCTGCTGACCAGGCAGCTGACGTGGCACAACTTTTCTAAATTATGTTTTGACTCTCGGTTTCCGATTTTTCTTTCAAAAATACCTCCAAAACCCAAATGTTCATCCCTTTTTCCCAAAATTATTTTCAATTAAATCCTTAAATAATTTTTTACCCCTTTTTATTATTATTATTATTATTATTTCCATCAAATTAAATTAATTTCTATTAACACTTAATTATATTTATATAGAACACATTAAATTAAAATAAAATAAAATAAAATAATAAAATAATTAAAAAGAAATATTTGTGTGTTACAACTCTCCCCCCCCTTAAAAGAAATTTGATTCCTCAAATTTGTCTCTTACTCTCGATCAAACAACTGGGGGTACTGGGCTCTAAAGTCTGATTCTAGCTCCCATGTAGCCTCCCTTGATGTGTGGTTCTGCCATACGACCTTCATAAAAGATATTTTCCGATTGCGGAGTAATCTGCTCTTTCGATCCGTAATACCGACTGGTACTTCCTCGTAGGATAAGTCCTCTTGAAGTGGGAGAGGTTCGTGGGCCAAGATATGAAGGGGTCTGGGTTGTACTTGCGTAGCATGGATACATGAAATACATTGTGGACCTTAGAAAGATCTTGAGACAGTGCTAGTTTGTAGGCGGCGGTACCAATCCTGTCTAAGACTTCAAATGGTCCAATAAATCGGGAGTTCAGTTTTTCCCTCCTGTCGAATCTACTAATTCCCTTGAAAGGAGTGACCTTAAGGAACACCCAGTCGCATTTCTCAAGCGCTAAATCTCTCCTTTAGGTGTCCGCATAACTTTTCTATCTGCTCTGAGCGGTCTGAATGTTCCTCTTGATCTTAACTATCTTAGATGTAATCTCCTCTATCAGTTCCGGGCCGAATAATTTTCTATCGCCCACTTCTTCCCAACAAATCGGTGATCTGCATGAGTGTCCATATAACGCCTCATACGGATCCATGTCGATGCTCGCTTGGTAGCTGTTGTTGTAGGCAAACTATATCAGGGGCAGATGGTCGTCCCAATGACCCCCAAAGTCAAGGACACAAGCTTGAAGCATATCCTCAAGTATACGGATTGTCCTTTCTGATTGTCCATCAGTCTGAGGGTGGAAGGCAGTACTGA
>NW_019014688.1:815557-852521 GCF_000150535.2 Carica papaya
CATGGGTGGGATAATTTTTTTCATGACTCTTTAACTGTCTGGATCCATAGGCTATGACCTTTCCATACTGCATTAGAACACAACCCAGGCCTAGATATGAGGCATTACTGTAAACTGTATATCCCCCCAATCCACTCGATAAGGCCAGCACAGATGCAGTAGCCAGCCATTTTTTTAGTTCTGAAAAACTTCTTTTACAGTCCTCATTCCACTCAAACTTGGCATTCTTCTTTGTGAGTCGGGTTAGGGGAGCTGCTAGACTAGAAAATCCTTCAACGAACCTGCGGTAATAGCCCGTCATTCCCAGAAAGCTACGAATTTCTTTAACTATTGTCAATTTCTCCCAGCCGAGCACCGCTTCAACTTTTTTAGAATTTACTGATACTCCATCCTTTGATATGATGTGTCCTAGGAAGGCGGTCTGCTCAAGCCAGAATCCACACTTACTCAACTTTGCATACAGCTTCTTTCTTCTAAGAACCTGCAAAACCTGGGCTAAATGATGAGCATGTTCCTCTCTGCTTTTTAAGTAGACCAAGATGTCATCGATGAACACGATAACAAATTGATCTAAGAATTGTCTGAAGACCCTGTTCATCAAATCCATGAAGATGGCTGGGGCATTGGTTAGCTCAAATGGCATGACCAGGAACTCATAGTATCCGTACCTGGTTCGAAAAGTTGTCTTGGGGATGTCTTCTGTCCTTATTTTCGTATGATGGTAACCTGATCGCAGGTCTATTTTGGAGAAGACCTGCGCACTCTGCAACTGATCGAAGAGGTCATTAATCCTGGGAAGGGGATACTTATTCTTGATTGTGACCCTGTTCAATCCTCTATAATCAATACATAGTCTCAATGTTCCATCTCTCTTCCTTGCAAAAGTGACTCCAGCACCCCAAGGGGACACACGATGTCTGATAAAACCACTGTCTTACAATTCAGTGATCTGTTTCCTCAACTCCTCCATCTCAACACGGCTCATGCGGTAAGGAGCAACTGAAATAGGCTGGGTGCCTGGCTGTAGATCTATAGTGAACTCGACTTTCCTATCCACTGGCAGTCCGGGTAGTTCATCCGGAAACACATCTGGAAAGTCTCAAACTACCAGAATCTCTTAAATACAATTCTTTTTCTTGGGTTTGCCTAGTTAGAGAAAATAGCAAGGTTAAGATACTCGAAAAATAAGAAAACTTGCCATCAAGGAATAAGTACTAAATGATTTTATTAATTTATAAATGGCTCCTCATTTAGAGGATTAAATACAACCTTCTTGCTAAAGCAATCTACGGTGGCGTGATACGCTGCTAGCCAATTCATCCCTAAAATTACATCAAAATCCCCCGTGTCTAATTCTATTAGGTCTACACTTAGTTTCTTATTTGCTATCTCCATGGCACAAGCCCTGTAAATAACTTTTTCCAATAGTGTTACACTCCCAACAGTAGACACAAATAACATTGAATCAAGTTTATCAGGTAATACATTAAATTTGGATGCAAAAACAGGTGAAACAAATGAATGTGATGCACCAGTGTCAAACAAAACATGAGCAAGATGATTACAGATAGTGTGCATACCCTGTACCACATCCGGGTCGACTTCGGCATCCTGTTAGGTGAGATTGTAAGCTCTGCCCTAGATAGGAGGTCTTCCCTGATTCTGGTTCCTTGGGCACTCTCTTACATAGTGTTGGGCACTACCACATATGTGACAGGTGTTGTTGAGGCGGTAACATGGTCAGTTCCCGTGATCCCTGCCGCAATGCTGACAGATCTTACCACGTCCTCCCACTGGAGCCTAAGAGGCAGCCTGGATCATCGATCTGGGCCTCTTGTTCTGTTGGACAGGCGCAGTAGGTGCTGGTCTGCGGGGTGGAGCTAAGGGTCTGTGGTTCCCTACTGACTGAGGGAGGGTGTGGAGGCTCCTCTCCACTAACTGTGCCTTTGCCAGAACGGCCGAGTAAGTCTTGAGCTCCAGTACAAATAAATACTGCTTGATCTCTGGGTGAAGGCCCCAATGAACCTCCTAGCCTTTCTGCCCTCATCCATCAGCGTCTTAGGGGAATATCGGCCCAACTCCAGGAACTTACGAGCATATTCTGACACCGTCATGTTCCCCTGGACCAACTGGACAAACTCCATCTCATTCAAATGTCGGATGTGCTCTAGGAGGTACTCTGCATGAAAGGCTGCTAAGAACTGTTCCCAAGTAACTAGAACAGACAAGGTGGTCTATTTGAGTTCCCACCAGCGGTCTACTTCTCCCATCAGCATGTTGGTAGCAAGGGTGACCCTCTACTCGGGAGTCACTCCTAGGGTCTTAAAGGCCTTCTCCGTCTCCGCCAACCAATACTGGGCATCTTCAAAAGAGGATTCCCCCTGTAAAAGTATATGGGTTCAGTCTCCTGTACCTTTCTACATAGTCTGGGTCAATCATGGAAGGAGTTGGGTCCCACGAAAAATGGACTGAGCTAGGCTGAGGATAGACTGGGGGGCCCTGTGATGGTACTTGCTGATATGGTGGGGGCACTGAATTATACTGTGACGGTGCCGGGCAGTACTGTGGCTGGGGCACCGGATTATATTGCGGCAGTGGCACCAGGTCCTCTCACTGCAGTGGTAGCTCAACCTGTGGCAGCGGGGGAGGGTCGGGTAACTCCCTTCTCTCCTCTCGACCCTGTTGGGCAGTAATGAGTCTCTCCAGCATCTCAAATATCCTGTCAACGTCTTTCCGCAGCGAACCATCCCGGACTACTCGGTTTAGTGGGGGTCTCCCTCTTCTCATCTCTCTGTACCTGCATTTCACAATGAAGGGTTAAGTAATAATTCATTGGTTTGGTGTTTTTATAAGTATCATTGTGTAAGGAACGAGTCCGAGGAACGCGGCTCTGATACCAACTGTAACAACCCCGAAATTTCAAAAGAAAATACATATAATAATCTGAGTGCGGAAACGAAATAAAAGATTAAGGTTAATATCCCTTACACAATAACTTAAAAGTACTAAACAATATCATGGAATAAGTTTTCTAAAAGAAATACGAGAAATAAGAAAAATAAAAGAAACTATAAAATATCTAGCATCTACTCATCATCTTCTTGTGGATCAGGATCGGGAACCAGGTCCTCCTGATCCGAAATGGTTAAATAAGGAATGAGCTACACTAGCCCAGTAAGGACATCACACTATATCACCGTCACAAAATTAAAGGTTGGTAGAAAATCGAAAACAACTAATGGAGCACAAATTTTAAACCAATACAATTATTTAAAATAAAACCACTTACCCTTTTTCTTACCCTTGGAGAACCTGTGAAAACAACCTATAAAGACAATAACATCATACATATCACAATTTCATGCATAATCAGTAACACATCATAAATCCGTATTCATTAACAATAACTGATTATCACCGTTTCTCGTTTTTACCAGCCTAGTAGTATCCATGGGGATCCATAGGGGTCCCCGCTACACGTGAACCGTTCTCCTTAACAATCTTAATTACAGGGTCGTCCCCATATCTTGTCCGGTATGAGCGCCAAAATAATAAATCTCAATACCTCGTCCGGTATGAGGGTGAAACGAGCCTTCCCCATACCCCGTCCGGTATGAGTGCCAAATGACTAAGTCACCATACCCCGTCCGGTATGAGACAACATTCACGGTAGAGTTTCCTATGAACTCGGTCCGTCCACCATCTCCCAGGATATCTAGTGAAGCTGTCATCTTATCCATTTATCAAATCACATCCCATTCCTATTTGTCCTTAGTCTCCGTTACCAACACAAACATAAATACATAAAACAAGTAACGTGCATCTAACAAAGCAAGCATATCTTAGATTCCCAAAATCAAATAGTAATGAAGTAAGCAATGACACATGCATTTAAAACCATAGAATAGATAAACCAGATACCATAATGTATTTAAACTGTGACATAAATCAAACAAGAATCAACAGAGAAATGTATTCGGTTCGGGCTCTATTAGCAACCTAATTAATTATGCATATCTATTTAATTTGTACAAAATACAATATTATCATTTATTCAAACTTTAATTCCATGATAGGAAATAGGGTGAGGGGTCCTTATTTGATTTGACGTCGAAAACTAGATTTTCACTACGCCTACGAGTGGTCCCTAGATTCCCTGAATATTTTCTCGGGAACTGAAATGCGCTTACGGTACCTACACATGTCCCAAATAACCCAAAAATCAGACACAGGGCCTACTCGGCCAATTTCAAAATTCCGGCACGGCGGCTTCGCCGTGCTCCGACAACAGCACTGCCGCCCGCGGCGGCAATCTGCCTCGGGTTGGCTGTTTTCAGCAGTTTTCAGCCAAATTCAACCAAACTTGCATCGATTCCTGTGAGAAAACACACCTAGGGCCCTCGGTGGGCCGAAAAAACGTGAAAAACCGAAACTTACCGGCGGTGGGCTCTCCGGTACGGCGGCTCCTCCGACTCATGTCGCGGTTGGGTGTTTTGCTCCAGCCAACCTGTAGATGAGGAAACGGTGATCACAACGGTGGAAAAATCACATTGAACGGAAATCGGAAAGGGGCTCATCGGAGGCAAAAATCGAGACACCCCGCAGCGGCGCCGCTAAGCTTCGATAGTATTTTCCGGCCAATTGGCCAGTACTTTCGCTCCAATTTGGCCATATGTGGGTTTAGAGTCAAATTATGAGCAAATGGTAGAATTTTTACCTCGTTTGGCAAGCAGAAATTGCTCCGGTATGGCGGCGGGTGGCGGCGGTCGGCTCCCCGGCGGCTGGGCTGTCTTCTCCGGCGAGGGGTTCTGGCGGCTAGGGTTAGGGTATGGGTGCGGATGAGGTTATTTATACACATCCGCTTTTGATCTGAGTCATCCATTGCTTTTAATCTAGACCGTCCGATCGCAATTAAATAGGAAATGAATCTAGACCTTTTATCACGATTCAATCTGGATCGTCCGTGCGTGATTCAATCTGGACCGTCCGTACGCGATGCAATCTGGGCTGTCCGTGCGCGTTTTTGATCTAGGTCGTCCGCGCGCGCAGGAATGGATCTCAGCCGTTCGATCGCGAGCACGCGGATCACCCACGTGACTCCCTCCCGCGTCAGCATCTCTGCCATCTGGCGCATCCTGGTTGGCCGGGGCTGCTGACGTGGCATATTTTTTTTAAATTGCGTTTTGACCCCCGGTTTCTGATTTTTCTTTCAAAAATACCTCAAAAACTCAAATTTTCACCCATTTTTTCCAAAATTATTTTTAATTAAATCCCTAAATAATTTTTTTTATCTATTTTTATTATTATTATTATTATTACTTCTATTAAATTAAATTAATTTTTATTAACACTTAATTATATTTATATAGAACATATTAAAATAAAATAAAATAATAAAAAAAATTAAAAAGAAATATTTGGGTGTTAGTAATTGTTTATTACTATTTTTTTTTATTTGTTTTCAATTGGATTTGCCCTTCCCTTTTTTTTTTTATTTGAGTGAGAGACGATTATATTTTCTTAATCTATTTGTTGACATCAAATATATTAAGAATTAATTACTATAAAAATATATCATAAAATATTTTATGTATTTTCGAGATCTTCAGAGTGATTTTTAGAATTATTCCATAACCTAACAATTGTTCCATATTATACTTCTCTAACACTCTTAAAAGCAAAGAAATTGAGAAAATTGTATTTACACCAATAACACGACAGAAGAAGAAAATAATTATAATAATCTATTATAGACTTTTTATATTTTCTTTAAATATAAAGTATTTTCCCATTCCGAAATTATTTTCTAGTCAACAAAAAGGACGAAAACAAAAATCTATAAAAGATTTTTATTATCAAATTTGACAAAACCAGAAAATTAAATGGGCAGGATCCCACCCAGCATGTTTTTCAACGCGGTTATCATGGCTGCCTCTACAAATCTCATTCTCAAAAATACTCCACCTCAGATTTCATAAATCAACTAATCGCACCACCGGGATCTGCCATTCAACAAAATGGCACCGGCCCTGGTCCTGGGCATTCTCTCGCTCTTTGCTTTTATCTCCTTCTTCCTGCTCGTCCATGGCACTCTTCATCTCCACCCTTCTGATTTCCAGGCCATTTCCATTGTCCAAAAGGAATTGGGTGTTCTCAGTCAACGCCTCCCCTCCACTAACCCATGCAGTATAGCTGGCGTATTCTGCGAGCGGAGACTCTCCCCCGACAACACTTACGTCCTCAGGGTCACCAGACTCGTCTTCCCAAGTTACGCCCTTGCTGGATTCATCTCCCCGGCGATCGGCCGCCTCTCGGAGCTCAGGGAGCTCGCTCTTCCAAACAACCAGCTTGTTGACCAACTCCCTCCCCAGATTGTTGACTGCAAGAAGCTCGAAATTCTTGATCTCAAAAATAACAATTTCTCCGGTGAAATCTCCTCGGACTTGTCATCTTTGACCCGTCTTCGAATTCTTGATCTTTCCTCCAATGGGTTTTCCGGAAACCTGAACTTCTTGAAGTATTTTCCCAACCTCGAAAAGCTCTCCCTGGCCAACAATCTGTTTTCCGGGAAAATCCCACCTTCAATACGGTCTTTTCGTAATCTTCAGTTCTTCGACTTTTCGGGAAACACTTTTCTTGAGGCTTCCGTTCCTTTGACGAGCACACTTGAGTCCTCATCGTCTAATTATCCGAGACGATACATTTTTGCGGAGAGTCCTACACCGAGGAGAAAAACCAATTCTTCTTCTTCTTCTTCTTCTTCTCGTGCTGAAGCATCTCCTGCTGAAGCTCCAACAGCAGCAGTTAACAAACACAAAAAAAGTAAGAAAAAGAAGCTTGCAGCATGGATTTTAGGATTCTTCGCCGGAGCTATAGCTGGGACTGTATCTGGGTTCGTTTTCTCAGTGCTGTTTAAACTGATCATAGCAGCCGTAAGAGGTGGGGGCAAGGAGCCTGGAATAGCAATCTTTAGTTCATTGATCAAGAAAGAGGACTTAGCTTTCTTGGATAAAGAAGACGGACTGGCATCACTGGAGATCATTGGAAGAGGTGGATGTGGAGAAGTTTACAAGGCTGAGCTACCAGGCAGCAACGGCAAGATGATTGCCATCAAGAAGATTGTTCAGCCGCCAAAAGATGCGGCGGAGTTGAGTGAGGAAGATACCAAGTTCCTGAACAAGAAAATGAGACAAATCCGTTCAGAAATTAACACAGTTGGTAAAATTCGGCATAGAAATCTTGTTCCTCTGTTGGCTCATCTGTCTCGGTCTGATTGCCATTATCTTGTGTATGAGCACATGAAGAACGGGAGTTTACAGGATGTATTGAACGGGGTTTCAGAGGGAAATCGAGAGTTGGATTGGCTTTGTAGACACAAGATTGCATTAGGAATAGCTGCTGGGTTAGAATATCTTCACATGAGCCATAGTCCAAGAATCATTCACAGAGATTTGAAGCCAGCAAATGTACTGCTTGATGATGATTTAGAAGCTCGGATAGCAGATTTTGGACTAGCAAAACCAATACCAGATGCCAATACACATATCACAACCTCAAATGTAGCTGGAACTGTGGGATACATAGCCCCAGAGTATCATCAAACTCTGAAATTCACAGACAAGTGTGACATATACAGCTTTGGGGTTTTGCTAGGGGTTTTGGTGATTGGTAAGCAACCATCTGATGAGTTTTTCCAGCACACTAACGAGTTGAGTTTGGTGAAATGGATGAGGAATGTCATGACATCAGAGGATCCAACCAGAGCTATTGATCCCAAGCTGTTGGGTAATGGGTTTGAGGAGCAGATGCTATTAGTTCTCAAGATTGCTTGCTTCTGCACCTTGGATGACCCAAAACAGAGGCCTAACAGTAGAGATGTTGGCTGCATGTTGTCTCAAATCAAGCATTAACTCTCTCTCTCTCTCTCTCTCTCTCTTTCTCTTTGTTTTTCCTTTTCTCTTAATTTGTCTAAATCAAATATCAACTGAATGTGTAAAATATCATTTATGCAAAAGAAATAATTGTATGTTATGTTATGGTATGGTCCAGTTATGTCTGTTATCTATCAATTATAATCTAGTCTTAACACTAGAAACTTATTTGCCTAACATCTTCCTTGTTCAGGCCCAGCGACAATATAAACTCTTAAACATTATAATAATTCCCCTTTTGCAAAGTGTGAAACTTTCTATTTTTAAAGATAACAAAGAATCAGGGGTTAGGCTTGTTTATACAACAAAGTATCACCCTCTTGGACAAGTCTTCTTTGCGGGCTGTATGATGGTCAACGAAAAGCTGGTGACTTATAATGAGTACCCCATTTGTCAAGGCACTTGTTTGGCTCGTATTAGAAAAACAGCCAAGGACTGAAGTGCAAGGTCAGTCACGTGAATCTTTCTCTGGACATCTACCAATAAGCTTCCGATTACTTTTAATCAGCTCCCCACTTGGTTTTTCTTTTTTTCCAACTACCCAAGCCCCTTTTTCAGATATTGAGATTTGACTCAAAAAGTGAACTTCACCAATTCTCAATAGTGAGCAGGGAAGAAATAATGAGTCCATCCATCATGAGGGAGAAACTAGCTTATCTCAAACACCAGAGATCTATGATCCGGTCTCAACTTCATATCCACCGATAGCAATTCACAACAAGAGTGGCTTGTACGAATTGATTTGATATAAAATCATGCCTTTCCATCTAGCAGATAGCAAAACACAAGTTCCTCCTGCATACATCTGGGATATTTAATTAGAGACTTACAAAATCAGAAAGTTGAAGAAGTATGAATCTAATTCCTAATCAAAAATCAAATACCCCCATATACATAGCTCTAAATCTTAGCTTTAAAAAAAAATTGCTTTGCTTAAATGAACCCGATTCTAGTTCAAACCTAAAAATATATTCGAATCTAGTTCAAAAAGGATTTGAGCTTCACAGGGTTCAAGAAAATCAAACTCAAATACTCAGATATCCAACTTGACTCAGATCAATGCTATGCGAACTCAATGTGGCAATGACTCAAAAACTGGAAAAGTCCAAACAAGTTAAACCATGATCGCTTATGTGGAATTATTAAAATGTAGATGGAGAAATTCTGCACCAAATTGGTTCATCTCTGTACAAGAGAACAAACAAATTACAGAAGCTATGTTTTCTCACTAAACTCCATTTCTTTGCAGTCACTTCTTTAAGAACTTCCATGGTTCGAGGAGATTGAAAAGCAGCAGGAAGAAACCTGACCAGCTCAAAGCTGAAAATTTGTGTATTTTTTTCCCTTCAAGTCCTTTAAAAATCCAGAAGTAACTGCGGAAGAATTCTCTCTAAATGAGTTGCTTCAAGCTTAGTGAGACCCTCTGCTTCAGCAATTGAAGAAGCCCTCTGCACAGCCTCTGTATCAATACAAAGGCCTTCATCAGAATGTTATGAGGTATATCATAAGCAACCAAATCTCCGATGTCTGTCACAAAAGTTTGAGTTCAAATGGGTAAACCTATGATGTAAACTCTGAGAAGCTCACAACTGAGCTTCAGCGCATTTATGTTAGCTGCATTGGTAGATAGTAGAGAAATAGCAATTAGATAGGTCTCACTTGACAGCGGCATGAGAGACAACAAACCCACGTCATAGAAATGAAAGATTTGAATAATATACCAGAAGTAGGGCGATTTTTCTTGGATGTTCCAGCTCCCACCTGCACCATAAAAAGCAAATCAGATAGAAATATGCACGTAAAAGATGAAAATAACAACTTATAATTCAAATTAAGCACGAGAGAAGATAATCATATGGTCCATAGCAACCAAAGCAGATGAGTCTACAGAATTCTTCCATAAAAAAAGAAAAGAAAAAATTCTAGGAAAACCAACACAGGATGATGAATTGGTTTCCTAATATGCTTCTTAAGTGACATTTAGAGAAAAATAACGGATAAGCCATCACCAATCTAAATATTCAAAAGTTAAAAAGAAAGACGAGACTGTTGGCAATACATGTAACTGATGTAGATCTTGTGAAAACTCAGAAGCACTGAAAGCATACAATCAATCCAAGCAACATGAGGGTCTGAACCATGTTACTTTGACAGGCACAGCAACTCTTATCGGTATGCATGGAGAGTTTCAAATTCAAGAAGATGACAAAAAAAGTCCACTAAACAACAAATATATGCATTAAGCTATCCACCCATCCACTCCTGCTCCTTCAAACAGAACCTTAACAATATGTTTGGATAGAGAAAATAAGGGGAAACAAAAAGGCGGCGAATGATGCTCATTATTTCTTTTTCTTTTTCTTTCATTTGGTTTTTCATTTCTTCTTCATAAAACTAAGCCAAATAAAAAAATAGTACAATCTTTCCTTTACTTTTGTAATCTTTTCTCTCTTTTCTTTTAAAAATCACTTTTTTTTTCTTTATTTTACATTTTTCTATACTGCTCTGCTTTACTAAAACATAGTGTAAGAAAAACTAATGGATTGAAAGGAGATAGATTGACGAATTTGCAAAAATCATGCTCTCAGCAGTATATCTGCATCGTGCCAATTCCATAATTTTAGTGAAACTCATGTATTCCAAACACACCCTTAAACCGTAATATTTCATCGACCTAGACGAAACATCTGTGCTTTTAGACATGAATATTAAGCACCTAATAGAAACTGAATAGAAAAGAATAAACAGATTAAAAGATGAAACAGGAAAATACCTCGCAGTCTATGATGCCAGTTGCTTCGTTTCTCTCACGCTCTGAAATGGATGATGAAAATTGAAACAAGAAAAATGAAGTAAAAAATAAATGGGGATAAATTTTACCAAGCAAATGGAATGAGAAGATAGAGGAATTGCAGACCGTGAGCTCTTCGGCTCCATACGTGCTTGAAAATGGCATGAATCAGATCCTAAAATCCGCAAAACAAAATTCAGGCTGATAGCAGGAGGAAGAATCTTAAAACGCATCCATATTAGTTGACAATTAAGAAAAGGAAAAAACGAAAGTAAATCAAGGGTTCTTACAGGATCAAATGTGGTTTCTTCGTCCATCGCAAATTAACAATAGGCAAGTATCAGTATTCAGTAGTTCACTAGTCTATTGCACAAGATACAAAAATTTAGATAATGGTCTAACTCTGGTCTTTAGATCTGCTGGTAAAGCCTCTATAGCTCAGTAAAAAAAACTGAAACAGAGGGCCTTATGTACCACGAAAGTGTGCCCCTGATCCATAGACAACCCAGAGACTGGTAGATGGGCCGCATTAGCAAAACTCGGATGCCTAGAAGGAAACTCAGGGAGGAAAAGCCAGTCCAACTTATTAGTTAACCTACTATATAAATATCGGTCCATGTATATATATATATTTTTTTTTTTACTACCTAGAGTTTGCAGGTGCTCACAAAACTCCTCGATGACTTTTATCGCTCTCAACCAAAACTGGTTATCAGGGAAGAAGTAAACAACTGGCTCCATCAAGGTCTGCACCTGGAGGACTATATAGAGGTCGATTCAGCGTTCATGGAGGATTACAGCGCGGGTAATGTATGAAACTTTTGCAGTTATTTTTTTGAGTAAATATATTATCTTATTCTAGATAATGATATTATAATTTAATTTTACTGATGAAATTTAATTGAAGGATGAAAGATAGAGTAGGTAATCAATTTTTTTGATCTACTTCAATCAATAAGCATCATATGATTTTATTACATTTAAAACAAAATTCATTTGTATTTCTATTAGAAATATATAATTTTTATTTATATGAAAATAGTATTTATATTATTATATAACTTTTTCAAAATTTTCTGAATCCTACCACCTGACCTAATTTTCTTCTAAACATTGTTTCTTAACTTTAAAGATTCGGTTCAAGAACTAAAGTGAATTCGAGCAAACCCACAACTCAGAACCAAAAAAACAAAAAAAAAACAAAAAATATACCTTTTAGTAAATTTTATATAAATTATCATATTATAATATTTTTAAACTATTCAAAATTTTTATTGAAAGTATTCTTTTGTTAAAAAAAATTTCTCAACTTTTAGAAAAATAAGTTGAGAGAAAATTTTAAATAAAAAATATTTTAGTAAAATTGTAGTATAATTTAACAATTATTTATTATTATTTTATATATATATATATATTTTTTTTTAATTGAGAAGGAACATTTGGTTGAAAACAAATGATAATCATCATTATCAGCAGTATTACCAAATCATTGAGAATTGTGTTAATACTAATTATATATCATACGCTGGAAATGACATTGGTTGCTGGTTTTCTTGAAATCCTTATCCACTCACTTTGTCATCTCCCTCTCACATGCCTCTTCCAAATATAATATTAGATTAAGCATAATCTTATGTTAAATACGTTGCATAAGAATTTTATTTTTACTGTATTGGGTCCGTAATTATATCTCATTAGAAAAGCAGTTTATAAATTAAATTAATAATAATGATAATCTCAAAGCACCCATGTGAAACCTGAAGGGGAAAAGTGATTATTAATTTATATATAATTAATTTAAGATTTAACTGCACTTTTCACTCTTTTGGTTACATAATATAATATAACAAAATCGTAACACCGCAATATTCTTTTTTATTCTAATAAACTAATTAATAATTAGGTCACCACATTTTTCAGGTGGTGGTGCAAATGACCCAGACATGATGATAATCATTTCAACCCTTTTTCTATTTAATTTAATTTAAATAATTACATTAGCTTTTCATTTTGAATATGATGTTCTTTATGTAAAAATAAAAAAAAAAAAAGAGAAAAATCACCTCAGAATAACGACACCGTTTTGTGTTAAAAAGAGCTAGTATTTGGAGTAGAGATCTCCCACACTTTAACAACTCCGTCAACGCTTCCACTACAAACTGAAGCGACACCGTTTCTTGACACGGCAACCACCGACTTCACTGCAGTTGCATGCCCCGGTAATACTACCCGACAGCTGTACCCACCCTCCTTCCCACGTCGCCACACCCTCACCGTCTGATCCGATGATCCACTCACCAACAATTCCCGTACGTTGATCATACACAATATGGCCCCAGTATGACCCCACAACGCCTCCACCAATCCCATGCGACGCTCACTATCTTCCTTCTCCCAAACCAAGATCGAACCCTCACAACCACCGGAAAACAACACAGATCCGTAACCATTGATTGCAAGTGCATTAACGGTGGATTTGTGCATCTCCAGGGTGGCCACCAAGCTGTGACGCTTCTCCTTATCATCTCTCTCCCAAATCCTGATACGCCCATCAGCAGAACCTGTATAAACTGTTCCTTTCTCCGACACCACCATCGTGTTTATAGCATCTTCATGTGCTTTCACAGACTGTAAACACCGATGATTCTTGCGGTTCCATATCTTCAAGCTCTTGTCCCATGAAACTGAATACACTAACCCACCGTTAACCACTAAACTCGAAACGGTGTCGCAGTGCTCGATCCAAAGCCGCTTCTTGTGACGCCTAATGGTAATATAGTTGTTTGGCAACATGAAACGGAGAAAACGGTCTTTAACGGTGGGTAATGTGGAGACGAGCTTGTGTTGCTTGTTGGGTGTTATTTTCCAGATCCTAATCTTGCAGTCTTGATGAGCGGTAAAGATGTTTATACCTTTGAAGACTATTGACTTGACAAACCCAGAAGTGGAATAGTCACCGTTGAAGACATCTACCTGGGTGTAATTGGATAAATCGTAGACGTTGATTTCATTGATGGATGCAGCGTATAGTAAGTTATTGTGGACTGCCAGGCAGCTGATACTGTAACGACATTTTAGAGTGCGAACACAAAGTGCAGATAGATTATGGGAAGACATGTTCTGGTTCTCACGAAGAGGAAGTCGGAGGGGTGATATTTGATATATATCATCACCATCATCATCATGTGTTATTATTATTATATAATTATAATGTATGAAGGTACGGCGTTTGATTTGAATACTGACACGTGGTAGGTTTATGATTGAGGGGCTAATCTGGTTTGTTGAAAATGGTGGGTCCTACGAATCATCATATCTGTATAGTTTTAAGTTGATTGGGCTGGACCACACACATCTTAATAGTCTCATTGCGTCAAGCATTCATAATATCCGTGACATGTGACAAACATAGAATTAAATAGAAGAGGAAAATTAAATTAAATTAAATCAAAATTGATTAAAGAAAATAATTACATTAATTAACTAATCATTTTTAAAACAACAGGTGTCTCTTTTGCTACAGTCTTTCTTTACTAACATGTGGTATGGTGGAATCATGTCATGTTTGGTCTTTGATTAGTGCCCACTAACAATGAAACGTGTTGATCCATTGACAAACAACTATACAACATTTATAAATTAAAAATGTGTACAGCAATAATTTTGATATTGTTAGTTAAATAGTAAGTCGATTTTCATATATATATATATATATATATATATATACACACACACATACATATGTCAAACATATTTAATATATATCAATTCTAGTATTTAGTTTAGAAATCATTCTTCCTGACTCATAATAATAAGAGAAATTTGAGTTCAAATATTATAAATTGAAAATTAAATTTTTCAGTTAAGTAAAAAATAAAAATAAAAAAATTATCATGCAAATTAAATATTATTTTAACGCACCGACTATATTAAAAATGAATATTCTGAATACCTTCATTAAATTGTAAAATCTTAATTTCAAGTAATTAATTTAAATTAATAATACTGTTGTTAAAAATGTGAATTAATATTTATATTAAAAACTGAAATGACTGAATTAACGCATAACATAATTTATACACGAAATAAATATACGTTATATATATATATATATATATATATATGTGTGTGTGATATGTGAGGTATGGCAATTAAACTTGTGTCTTGAACAATACTTGACAATGGCATCAGCATCATCAAACATGTTGGCTCTGATTTTACTGACATGGATGCTGGGTTGTTGCCATGCATTAATATCGTACGAGCAGTGTATTAAGAACATCCCGGCACCGGTTACAGCACGGCCACCGAGCGAGAAGGCAGAGACGGCGGAGGAAATTAACTGGTTGAGCATTATTTGCAGAGATTTAGGACGCAGCTTGTACTTTTACATTCGGATGAACAACAAATTGCCAGATGAGTATGTGAAAGCTGTTTGTCATGTGTTTAAAAATGAGGAAGCTGAGATCAAAACGTACATCACTCAAGTCTTCAAATTCTACGATTATAAACAACTTATGGCAGGCCGATCTTGTGCTCTTTATTCTTGATACATTCATTCCTAGTTTTTTGTTTCTATCATGGTTAGCAGCTGATATATATTTATTTATATGTTGAGGTATTGAGCAGTTCATTTTATTTTATTTTTTTAAAAAAATTTATATATTTTATTATTAAAATATTAAATAATATCAATTACAAATAATGATTCAATTTTCTAGGTAGAGTGAGTGTATCTGATTTTTCTTTTTGACATTTGTCACACGATGAGACATAATCGTAGATAGACTTGTGCATAGATGGCTAAAAACTGTTGGGCAAGCCATTTGAATGTTCCGTGGATGCCGAAGTGTCCCCCATTCGGTGAGTTATGAAATTCGTGGAGCAGTTGCTGCATTATATTAGATTGAGGAGAAATAACAATTCATTGCTTAAAATAGAGCCAAGATCCCTTTTTGCTATAGGGTTGACCTGGATTCTCGATAACTAATTTATCCACCTTTTGCACGTAAGGATTAGTGGAGATCATCCCATAACTGAGCTTGTGGTATGGAGAAGGCATGGAGGGTTGGGTTGGCATCCCTCCGAGAAAGTGCATCGATGGCCGATTCTCTTTCTCTGGCTTATACACAATCTCATAATCATACCCAAATAATTTTAAAACCCATTTATGTTGTTTAAGAGTGGAGAATCGTTGTTCCAGTAGATATTTTAGACTCCTCTTATCTATTTGAATATAAAACTTATGACCCAAAAGATATGGTCTCCATAATTTGACGGCTACAATGATTGCTAACATCTCTTTGGCATAGGTCGACCAGGCTTGCTTAGAAACTCCCAGAGCACGACTCATATAAGCTATTGGCTGCCCATTTTGTGAGAGGACAATCCCAATACCATCACCTGAAGCATCAGTTTCTATTGTGAAAGGGGTGTTGAAGTCTAGTAGTGCCAATGTAGGAGTTGTTGAGAGAGCTTGTTTGAGTTGTTCAAAGGCTTATTCCGCCACTTCTGTCTACCCAAATTGACCCTTCTTTAGGAGGTTGGTCAGTGGTCGAGCTATCATCCCATAATTTCTGACAAATTTTATCTAATAACCAGTAAGTCCCAAAAATCTCCGTATTTCAGAGATATTGGCTGGTCGGGGTCATGATTCCATTGCCTTGATTTTTGCTTGATCAACTTTGACTCCTTGTGGAGTAATAATGTGCCCCAAATACTCAAGTTTCTGTTGCCTAAAAACACATTTCTTCTATTTGATGAAGAAGCGATGTTGTCTCAAGACGTCTAGAGCCTGCTTGACATGATCAATATGCAATATCCAAGTGCTACTGTAAATTAGAATGTCATAAAAAATTACCAGCACAAACTTCCGTAAGTAAGATCAGAAAATAGAACTCATGATGGCCTGGAAGGTGGAAGGAGGCATTGCACAACCCCAACGGCATGACTATATTCATAATGCCCATTGTGCGTCCAGAAAGCTGTTTCATATATATCTGAAGGATGAACTCTGACTTGGTGATACCCGACAGTTAAATCAAGCTTGGTAAAGAATTTAGCTCTATGAAGCTCATCGAGCATATCATCTGCTGTAGGAATGGGAAACCGATCCTTCACAATGGCAGAATTGAGTGCTCTATAATATGTACAAAATCGTCATGACCCGTCTTTTTCTCGTACTAGTAGTACTGGAGAGAAAAATGAACTGGTGATGGGTCTGATCAATTCAGAATCAAGCATTTTGTTAACTTGCTTTTCAATTTCAGTTTTTTGAAGTGTGCATACCGGTAAGGACGGACGTTGATCAGTTCTGTGCCCTCACGGAGAGTAATTCTGTGTTCAATGCTTCTAGTGGGTGGTAACCCCTTAGGCTCTTGGAATAAGTCGGAATAGTCTTTCAACAAGCCCTGCATCTCAGAGTTGATAGAGGACGGTTGATGTTCGGGTGCAGCCACTGTATAGAGGGCAAGCAAGGTGTGTTTTTGCTATGCTTCTCTACTTATTTCTTTTTTGGAAGCCGGTTGGATGGTCGGCTGAGTCAGGCCACGAAGTTGCTCTTCCTGGCCGTTCCAAACGAACCTCATCGTCATCTCCCTCCAGTCACAGGTTATGGTGCCCAACTCGGACAGCCACTGAACTCCTACAATAAGTCCAAAACGATCAAAGGAAGGGCATAGAGAGTGAGATGGAAAATGATACCTTGCATCTCGACTGGAACTCGTTCGAATCGGTCACTGCATCGCATCGATCGTCCGTTTGCTACTCGTACCATAAATGGTTCGGTCGGTACTCCCGGCAGCCTCGTGATGCCCGCAAGTCGCTCACTAATGAAATTGTGAGTCGACCCACTGTCCACAAGCACCACTACTCTCTGTTGTTGAATGGAGGCGACGATCTTCATACTTTGAGAGGGTGGCCATCCTTCAAGGGCATGTAAAGAGATTTCTGGTTCCTCATGTGCGTCTGACCCTTCTTCCTCTTCTCCGCTTTCTAGCAGCAATAGTTGTGGCCAACGGCATCGGTGGCCCGGAACGAATTTCTCCTCACAATTGAAGCAGAGATCTTGTGCGCATCTCCCCTGCATTTCGTTCCAAGAGAGCCGTTTCATGGTGGCGGCTGGTGGAGCGTCTGAGACCGAAGAAGAGACGGCTAGGGTTTTCTGCTGCACTATGGGAGTGAACTGTCCTGTTCGGTTGGACCGCTTTTGCCGGTCTAGTTGGTCTTCTTTCATCTGGGCCAGGTTGATGGCCTCTTTCAGTGTTTTGGGCCGAAACAGCCTGATTCCATCAGCAATGTCGGGCCGAAGCCCATCCATGAATGTACCCACTAAAGCCTTTTGGTTCCAACTCCTAACCCTGTTACCCAGGCGCTCAAATTCCTTATGATATTCTCAAAGAGGCCCGATCTGCTTCACTCTGAAAAAGGTTTCATCAAAATCTTCACATTCTGTTGGCCCAAAACGAGCCCAAAGCTCATCCACGAATTCGGTCCAACCCAGCTCCCTGCCTTCTTCCTTGTGTGTTTTCTTCAGCCGCTGCCGCCATTGATTAGCTTCCCCCCCCCCCCCCCCCCCGATGTGAAAAGCTGCCAGCGACACCCGATGCTCTTCCGGTGTTTCCTGAAAATAAAAAAATTGGTCAACTCGATTAAGCCACTCCGTAGGATCAGTTCCATCGTACGTGGAAAAATCGATGTGAGCTAGTCGGGCACCGAACACGGGTCGCGGCCCATCATTCCGCTCGGGGCCACTTTCGCGACTCGGCCATTCCGGAGTGCTTCTCCCGGTGGAGTTGCTGATGGATGCTTCCTTATTTAGATTCAGCGATTCGGTCAAGCATCGGAGAGTATCCTCAATCGCCAGCAGTTTGCTCGCCATTCCGTTCTCCATCTGACTGAAGCGGTCTTGCAGCCCTCCAACACTGGCCTCTTAAGGTTTTAATTCGTTCTTTGTTTGTTGCCATTCCCTGCTCTGATACCAATGATGTGGTCCCAATCAAAACAGCATTAAAAAAAAAAAAAACAAGAAAATTCCTCTTAGAGTGAGAAGGAACTCAATTTTCATTGATAACCGAAGACATACATTGACTTCCTACTTGAATGTTTAAATAGAAGATAAAATAACTGTAAATACAAAACTGCTCCTGCTATTCAGGGCAAAAACATTAATTTAGGGATAAAGGAAACTGCCTACAGATTGATGGAGATCATGGCATCAGGGTAACTGATTTTTTTTCAACTGTTGATTGAGTCATGGGAGACGGTTGCTGTACTTGGGGTTGGGTATCTGATGCCGTTGTGATTTCCGGGTTGTATCAGTTTGTGATTTAAGCTTATTTCTTCCATAATGCTAGCTAGGTAAGGCATGTCAATGTGGTAAGTGGTCTTTGTAATTAGCTAACACTAAAGAAATTTAAACTTAACCAAATGTCCATTTGCTAACAGCAGAGCGTTAAGGTCATAGTCTCATGGGGCACAAGAAAAGAGTGCTTATAAAATTGTACATATGTATGTGAACTTTGTGTGCTTATGCTAGCATATTTTCCTTCGGACTCTCCATAAGTGGGGAGAGGTTATAAGAATACGATCCAGGGAATATAGCAACTAGCTCAAGGGTTAATTTTATGAGACACCTCCTCATCTTGATTATTTGAAGTTTGGAAATGATGGAGGATTTGATTGTGCAATTAAAGACCAGATTTCATGGAAGATTATGAAAATAATCGGATCCCTTTTATTTTTTATTTATTTGTTAGTATATATGTACACAATCTTTTTTATTGGTTGAATTTGATAAATCCTTTTTCTTTCATATATCGTGCATAACAAACCACAATATGTGTAGTAGAAGTTCTTAACCTTACTGGAATGAGACAGTTAACTTAAGTTGATCCTTTCCACAGGTTAGAAAGATTACAACATGCTTTGTATATAAGGAGATATGGGTATCTCTATCTTTTGCACTCTTGTTTTAGAGAGAATTTATTTTAATCCAGATTGTCTCTCTTGAACTTTGAGTATGATGAACGATAGATATCAATGGTATGTGTATTAAGGTATTATTGGAAGGAAATGATGTCAAATTATTAGTGCTTGTGTTGTTATTATCTTTATACATCCATATGATTTATAAGACAGAGAGTAGAGTAAATAACATTAGATTTCAAGGTTTGTTGTGGGTGTTGGTGGTCTTGAGGCTATCGGTTACAAGCCCAAGTTAGGGTTATCACACCAAATATAATTTATAGTGATTGCAGTTATTTTGTATACATTAAGTAATTATAAGACAAAACAAAAATAATTAGTAATTTGTTTGCCAAAAAATAACAAATTTTAAATACTTATCATTGTAAACATGTTTGTAAATGTAGAATAATAATAATAATAATATCTGGTACATTTTTTTTTTGTTTTTTCAATTATTTGAGCTTTTACTTATCATTATCATAGTAGAATTATATGAAGTAAAAATATATATATATATATATATATAAATATAGGTAATTGTTCTGCATTGATATAAATATTCAAGGAATGTAATATGTGTTGATCTACACTTAAAAACACTTTTTTTTTTTTTTTTTAATTTAAAAATTAAAATGTGGTCTAATATCTTCATAGTGACCTTTCGGGGGGGAGGGAAGGGGGAAAAAGTGGTCCCTATGAAAATGTCGTAACCTAACCAAAAGCACATTGATGTTGGGACCCTTTTACATCTTTTGAATTCTAATAAAATGAAAACAAACAAATATAAAAATTGGACTAGAATTTTGGCTTCTTTTGCATATAATAAATAAAAACCAATTTAATTATTTATTTTTAAAAAAAAAAAATTAGAAGATTTAAGTAAAATAAATAAATAAATCTGAACTCATTTAAAAGCAAAGTTTAGTTGATAGATTAAGCCTAGGAGGTAGGCATGTGGGCAATATGGAAGTTTGTCTTAAAATTCACCATCATCTTAACGGCTCATTGTATTCATAAACCTTTCACATGCTTCATCATTAGCTTTTAGGATTCGGATTCTATGTACTTTGCACATTCCTAGAGCCATAATTATTCTATAAAACCCACTAATTTTTTTATTCACATTTAAACTTCCCTTCAACGTTAGTTATTCATATCAACAAAATTCTTTATACTTTTTTATACAAAAATTCAATGACTTCTTAGTGGCATATTATATAGACCCATCAAAGTATGATTTCTACCCTTTAAAATGATACAACATTGTTTTGCAATATTATTGGAACTTGTGTTTTTTTTTTTATATATATATGATAAAAGTATTGAGTTTCAATTATTTTCTTATTATTATAATGTTAATTTTGGATAAACAATAAAAGAAAAAATATTAACTAAATTGATTAAGTTCGTCAGGCTAACATAATCGAGTTTAATAATCAAATAACTTTTTGGATGAAAATGAGGTAAAAATATTATGTGCAAAGAGTAAGCATGTAAATTTCTAGATCTAGTTCAGTTGTACAGTAAAATCAACAAATGATATTGGGTTCGAGTACAAAAAATTGATTTTTTAAAACTTAAATTAGTGAAAAAAATAATGACTAAAATATAATAGTGAGATATGAGATTCTATCTTGTAAGATATTAAATAAACTCTCGAAATAATTTCATTAGTCGCTATTTGTATGTATGATTTATATATATTAACATATTATGACAACGACTGAAATAATAATTTTAAACGTACATGAGTAATTACCCACTATATACTAGAGTATAAACATAATTTTACGGTAATTATGGGAGAGCAAAGAACCGTATCCTCAATATATGATACTAGTTATGTCTCCTCACAAATTTATTTTTATTTTTTACTTCATCAAATGTCTAATTACTATACGGTAAAAATTTGAGTTTACATAAGTTATCAATTTCAAATATATGTTAAATGGGTCATATTTCTTCTATAAAACAAATTAGTGCATAGAATTTAATTTTGATAGATCTTACAAGATGTTTTAACCAGTAAAAATAATTTAAAAAAATATATATGTTTTTTGTTAAAGAAGCAAAGTCGATTTGGTTTGGGCTGAACTATTAAATAACTGGTGAGGATGAGAAGAAGTTAACCTTCGTGTGCCTTTTGGTTTTTTCTCACACCGCCATCACTAGGGTTATCGACGTGGGCCCAACTTCCTTCTCGTTAAAACCATCACCGCCGTTGGTCAATTGCATTGATTGAACCTACTAAGTAATGCCCAGCAACTTTCATCCTCTCATGCGCATACTTCTTGCGATAAAAATTATTTTTGATTTATATTTTTAATGTACAAGCGAATCAGTTCTATTGATTTTTTCAAAATTAAATTTTATAATCATAAATTTCTAATTTCACTAGTTAAAAACATTTAATTTGAATTGTGTTTGAAATTAGCTTAGAACTAAAATGTTATTAATCTCATTCTATTTTATACTATGTTTTCGTTAATTTATATTCTAATAATTAAAATTTAAAATAAAATCAATGTTATTTTTATTAACGATTTGTTGGTTATATATTTATAATTATTAGAAAAATTAATAATTTAATCCTTAAACTAAAATTATATCATATTTAGTTATTTTTTATATATAATTTAGTCTTTGAATTTACAAAATTATTTTTAAAATATGATTTGTTAAAGAAATAACATTTACTGTTGTGACATAAAAAAATAATTTAAAAATTATGATTCTTATATTTAGAATTAGGAATTAAAAAAGAATGATTAAAAAAGTTCATTCTTCTTTCCTTATGTATATTTTTATTATTTTTAATTATAGAAAAAAATAATAAAATATGAATAACAGATAAATTTAATAATTAAATTACTATAAAAACTTGTCAGAATCATTTATAAATTTATTATTAAATTATCACAAAATATTTCTATAAATAACTCAACAACTAAAAGAGTAATTTTCTAGAAATTATGTGGTCCCCACCATACCAATACGCTGTCGGATTCCCGGAAAGAATGCTTGGGCTTCCACTGCAGATCGAAAGCCACGTGTACGGAAATGGGACAACCTGGAAATTCAAGTGGGAAACTGTTTTAAACTTTGTACTTATCTAATATAAATACTTTTTATTTTATTTTTGTCTTCAAATAAAAACGTACAGTCCACAATTTATATTTATAATTTTGTAAGAATAAAAAATATATTAAATATTCAAATAAAGAAAATAAAATATAATTTACTTCTTTTTTTTTTTAATTTTTTCACACACACACAAAAAAAAAAAAGGAAATTATTGTGGTGTAGGCTTTTTAGCTACTTTATTTAGGCGGTCGTTCAATTTGATTCATTTTTTACTTTCTTTTATTTATGAAGCTAAATTAAATAAAATTTTACAATAATAATTTTCTGTTATTTTTTATTTTTAAGTTATACAAATAAGATAAATATTTACTCATTTTTTTTCTACTATTTTGTCTTTATTTTTTTAATCTTTACTAATTTTTGCATAAATCTAGTGTAAAATGATAAAATATAAATTAAATTATATGCAGCCACAATGAATTTACTCTATAATATATACCTATAAATAAATTTTATTATCCTAGTTATTCAATCAATGATTAAATTAAATAGTTTCTTTTAACTTTGTGACAGAGTAATAATATGATAAGATATAAATCATTGGTTCAGATTTGATAAGAGTTTTCTTATTTTTTTATAATTAAAATTAAATTAAAAAATAATCCATTTCTTTTCTTTTATTTATTTTGAATTATTCTTGAAGTATAAATTTTTTTTTTTGTTCATGAATAACTTCGTTCAAAATAATTTCTATTTTTCAATGATTTCTTAAATTGAGATTGGATTTTACAAAATCAAACTCATGTGGTTTAAGGAAGGAATGATAGAAGAGAATAAAAAAAAAAAAAAAAGAGGATATACGATAAATAACTAAGTAAATAAAAGGTGGTGGAGGCTTTAGCCTCTTTTCCACCTTCAATATGGCTATTATCTATCTTGATGGTTTAGCCAAGCAAAATGAGTTGACTCATACTAATGAATAATTAGCAGCAAACATTGTTTCAGTGGTAGGTGTTGACCATACTGTAACATTATCTGGTAAACAATCCCTTCATCGCTAACGCCGGTGTACGATAATCTCCTTATTTTTTTCCCTAATCCAAAACCTTTTTCCATTTCTTTGCCCTTAGTCGCCCACTTTTTTTCATTCTCTGTCATGATTAATAAGGCGGTGGATAGACCTAATAGAAATGAGTTATTGTAACGACCCCGAAAATTTAAAAGGAAATACATATAATGAACTAAGTGCGGAAGCGGAATAAAAGATTAAGCTTAATATCCCTTACACAATAACTCAAAAGTACTAAACAATATCACAGAATAAGTTCTCTAAAAAAAAATACTTGAAATAAGAAAAATAAAAGAAACTATGAGGTATCTAGCATCTACTCGCCGTCTTCTTGTGGATTGGGCTCGGGAACCAGGTCCTCCTGATCTGAAATAGTTAAATAAAGAATGAGGTACACTAGCCCAGTAAGGACATCACACTATTCACCGTCATATAAGCAAAGGTTGGTAGAAAATTAAAACAACCAATGGAGCAGTAGATTTAAACAAATTCATTTATCAATAATCAAACCATTTACCGTCCACTTACCGCAGTGAGATTTATAAAAACAACTTTGGAAACAATAACATTATAAATATCATGAATTCATATATAATCTGTAACATAGCACGTATCATACTTTTATATTCGAATCATCAAACAACAATTGCCCCTTCTTATCAGCCTACCAGTATCCATGAGGATCCATAGGGGTCCCTGCTACACGTGAACCATTCCCCTTAGCAAACTTAATTCCAGAGCCGTCCCCATACCCCGTCCGGTATGAGCGCCGAGACAATAAACCTCAATACCCCGTCTAGTATGAGGATGAAACGGGTCGTCTCTATACCCCGTCCGGTATGAGCACCGAGACAATAAACCTCAATACCCCGTTCAGTATGAGAATGAAATGGGTCGTCCCCATACTCCGTCCGGTATGAGTGCCAAAATAATAAAGTCTCCATACCCCGTCCGGTATGAGACAACGTTCACGGTAGGGTTCCCTATGAACCCGGTCCGTCCACCATCTCCCAAGATATTTAGTGAGACTGTTATCTTATCCATTTATCAAATCACACCCCTTTCCTATTTTTTCTTAGTCTCCATTACCAACTCAAACATGAATACATAAACAGTAACGTGCATCCAACAAAGCAAGCATATATTAGATTCTCAAAATCAAGCAGTAGTGAAGTAAGCAGTGGTTCATGCATTTAAAACCATAGAATAAATAAACCAGATACCATAATACATTTAAACTGTAAAATAAATCAAACAGAAATTGACAAAGAAATATGTCCTGTTTGGGCTCCATTAGCAACCGTAATTAATTATGCATATCTATTTAATTTGTACAAAATACATTATTGTCATTTATTCAAACTTCAATTCTATAATAGGAGATAGGGTGAGGGATCCTTACTTAATATGACGCTGAAAACTAGATTTTCACTGTGCCTACGGGCAGTCCTTTGGTTCCCTGAATTTTTTTTTTGAGAACTGAAACGCGCTTATGGTACTTACACATGTCCCAAATAACCCAAAAATCAAACCCAGGGCCTACTCAGCCAATTTCAAAATTCTGGCACGGCAGCTCCGCTGTTCTCCGGTGACGGCGCTGCTGCTCGCAGCAGCTATCTACCTTGGGTTGGCTATTTTCGGCCGAATTCAGCCAAATTTGTATCGATTCCTGTGAGAAAACACCCTTAAGACCCTCGGTGGGCCGAAAAAACACAGAAAACTGAAACTTACCGGCGGTGGGGCTCTCCGGTGCGGTGGCTCCTCCAGCTCACGTCGCAATTTGGTGTTTTGCTCCGGTCAACCTGTAGAGGAGGGAACGGTGATCACAAAGGTAAAAAAATCACGCCGAACGAGAATCAGAAAGTGCCTCATCTGAGGTAAAAATCGAGACACCCTACAGCGGCGCTGTTGGGCTTTGGCAGCGTTTTTCAGCCAATAGGCCAGTGCTTTCACTCCGATTTGGCCATAGGTGGTTTTAAAATTGAATTCTGAGCAAAGGGTAGAATTTTTACTTTGTTTGGAGGCCGGAAATTGCTTTGGTACAGCGGCGGGTGGCGGCGGTCAGCCCCCTAGTGGCTTGGCTATCTTCTCCAGCGAGGGACTCTGGCGGCTAGGGTTAGGGTTTGGGTGCAGATGAGATTATTTATAACCATCTGCTTTTGATCTGAGCCGTCCATCGCATTTAATCTGGACCGTCCTGTAACACCCAAATTTATTTTTTTTATTTTTTTATTTTAATTTTATTAGAATTTTAGTTTAATTTTTCAATATTTAATTTATAAGGTTTTAATTTAATTTAATAAAAATAAAAATAACAATAATGATAAATTAAGGCAAAATTATTTTTGGGATTTAATTGAAATTGATTTTGGGAAAAATTGGTGAAAATTTGGATTCTAGGGGAGTTTTTGAAAAGAAAATCAGAAACCGGAGGTCAAAATGCAATTTAAAAAAGTTGTGCCACGTCAGCACCCACATCAGCAGCCCAGTCAGCAGGCCCGGCCAACCAGAACATGTCGCGTGGCAAGGAAGCTGACGCGGGAGGCCACGCGGGACGGAGCCACGTGGGTGATCCGCGTGCATGCGATCGAACGGCCCAGATCTCACGCGTGCGAACGGCCCAGATCTCACGCATGCGGACGACCCAGATTGAATCACGCATGGACGACCCAGATTTATTCCCATTTTAATCGCGATCGGACGACCTAGATTAAATCGTGATGGATGGCTGAAATTAAAAGGGGAAGGTTATAAATAACCTCACCCACACCCGACCCCAAACCCTAGCCGCCAGTACCCTCGCCGGAGAAGAAGAACCAATCACCAGAAGAGCCGGCTGCTGCCACCCGCCGCTGCATTAGAGGGTTTTTCGACTACCAAACGAGGTAAAGTTTCTCCCCTTGGCTCATTTTTTGATGCTGAATCCGCCTATGGCCAAATCAGAGCCAAACCACCGGCCAATTGGCCGGAAAACACCGCCGAAGTCCAGCGGCGTCGCCGCGACTTTCTTCAGTTTTTGCCTCCGATGAGGCCCTTTCTGGTTCCCGTTTGATGTAATTTTTACACCACTGTGATCACCATCGTTTTCTCTACAGGTTGACCGGAGTAAAACATCAAATCGTGACTCGTGCCGGAGAAGCCGCTGCACCCGAGAGCTCCGCCACCGGTAAATCTCAGTTTTCATGATTTTTTAGCCCACCGAGGGCCCTAGGGTTGTTTTATCGCAGGAACCAATGCAAGTTTGTCCGAATTCGGTCGAAAATAGCCAACCCGTGGCGGATCGCCGCCGTAGGCGGCGGTGCCGTAGCCAGAGCACGGCGGAGCCACCGTGCCGAAATTTTGATATTGGCCAAAAAGGGGCCCTGGGTTTGATTTGGGATTTTTGGAACACGTGCAGGTACCGATAGTGCATTTCAGTTTCCCGGAGAAAATTTAAGGACAGTCCGTAGGCGCATTGTAGAGCCGATTTCAGATCCCGAAACAAGTAAGGAATTTTCACCCTATTTTCTATCACGGTATTAAAGCTCAATAAATAATAAAATGGTATTTCGTGAATTAATAGATATGTATAATTAATTAAGGTTGCTAATAGAGCCCGAGTCTGATATATTTTCGGTCAGTTGCTGTTTTAGTTATTTTACAGTTTTAAAGGCATTATGGTATCTGATCTATTTATTTTATGATTTTGAATGCATGAATCACTGTTTACTTCATTATGGCTTGATTTTGTGAATCCGATGATATTCTTGCCTTGTTGGATGCTCGTTACTAGTTTAAATATTCATGATTATGTGAGAAACAGAAAACTAAGGAAAAAAAATAGAAAAGATATGTAAATTGATAAATGGATAATGTGGACAGCCTGACTAGATATATTGGGAGATGGTGGACGGACCGGATCCGTAGGGAACCCTACCGGGAACGTGGTCTCTCATATCGGACGGGGTATGGAGACCTTATGTATTTTGACGCCCATACCGGACGGGGTATGGGGACGACCCGTTTCACCCTCATACCAGACGGGGTATTGAGGTTTGTGGTTTTGGTGCCCATACCGGACGGAGTATGGGGACGGCCCTGGAATCAGGTTATTAATGTTAATGGTTCACGTGTAGCGGGGACCCCCTATGGATCCCCATGGATACTAGTAGGCTGGTAAAAGAGGAAATTTGTTGTCTGATTATTGAAGTATAAAAGTATAACAAGTGTTATGTTACAAAGTGTATATGATTTTATGATGGTTATAATGTTATTGTTTCCATATGTTATTTTTATGAATCTCACCGAGGTAAGTGGACAGTAAAAGTTTTTATCATTAATAAATGAGTTTGTTATAAATTATGCTCCATTGGTCATTTTTGTTTTCTACCAATCTTTACTTCTGTGGCAGTGAGATAGTGTGATGTCTTTACTAGGCTAGTATAGCTCATTCATTACTTAACCATTTCAGATCAGGAAGACGTGGTTCCCGAGCTCGTTCTGCAGGAAGACGGCGAGTTAGACCCCTAAAGATTTTATAGTTCTATTTATAGTTTTTATTTTGAGTATTTCTTTTAATTAACTTATTCTTTCATACGTTGAATACGTTTATGGTTATTGTGTAAGAGATGTTAATCAGAATTTTTATTTCGCTTCCGCATTTAAAATTTTTAATACATACATCTTCATTTAAATTTTCGGGGTCGTTACACGTCCGATCGCAATTAAATAGAAAATGAATCTGGGCCATTCATCGCGATTCAATCTAGACCGTCTGTCCGCGATTCAATCTGGGCCGTCCGTCTACGATGCAATCTGGGCCGTCCGTGCGCGTTTTGATCTGGACCGTCCATGCGCGCGAGAACGGATCTCAGCTGTTCGATCGCACACACGCGGATCACCCACGTGGCTCCCTTCCGCGTGGCCTCCCACATGAGCGTCTCTGCCACGCGGCACGTGTTGGTTTGCCGGGGCTGCTGACCGGGCAGCTGGCTCCGTTTTGACCTCCGGTTTTCAATTTTTCTTTTAAAAATACACCCAGAACCCAAATTTTCACATATTTTTCCAAAATTGTTTTCAATTAAATTCCTAAATAATTTTTTTAGCCCTTTTTATTATTATTATTATTATTTCCATTAAAATAAATTAAACTAAATTAAATTCAATATATTATTACATAAATAATAATTGTATTCATATAATAATTTCAATGATAAAAAATAAAATAAAAAGAAAGGGTTGGGGTGTTACAGTTATTATCAAGCTTGAGCCTGATTCTTCTCATAGTTCTAACTAGCCAGTTGCCTCTAGATGATACTTTAGTTGCTCTCAAAAGTAACGGATTTTGAGAGCTTGATTGGCGATGACATTCTTTTGAAGTGATGGGGTATATGACTGAGCTTCACTTCTCTCCTTTAATATCAATAAACAATCCTTTTTCGAGCATGAACCAAGATCTGAAATAGGAGAAAAAAAAAAGAATGTTAATCCCTCAAACAATTTCGGTAGACGAACTCATAATTCAAATGAACAAATTCAAACTTGAAAAAATATCTTTTTGATTCTCGAAGAATGAGGAACAAAGAGATTGATAAAGAAAGATTTTTTATTTTTATTATATTATTATGGTGTACTCTAATATATTTTTTTCTTTGTTAGTGAAAAAAGAAGAGTCAAAATAAGGAAATAAGATGATCCAGATTTTTAGTGGTACTAAAAAAAATTTCAATATTTGAATTGAGAGTTCGTATATATTGTAAGACTTATTTGATCTTCTCAATTACTATAATTTTTTTTCTTGAATAAATCATGCATATTTCTAAAACAATATTAAAAATCTAATAGAAAACTTACAACAACTTGCCAAATAAAGCTAAGAGAAAAAAAAGAATGGATAATATTGACATAATGTCTAAGATTGAATTCAAAAAGCATAAGTTTCGGGTAATTTGGTAGATAAGATTTTTTTTTCTACCTTTCTTAAATTTTCTTAAAATAAGCAATAAATGCAATCAAAAACAAAATCTAGTTAAGATAAGTTAGTTTAAAAAATGTGAAGTGCTTAATTTATTAAGTAATCTTTATACAAAAAGTGGTCATATCCAACTGAGGTCTTTTCCTACAAAGTCATGTAATAACCAGGCCCAAGGGAGAGGAGGGAGCCCAGGCCCATGCAAGAAAAAATTAAAAAAAAAAAGAAAAAGAAACCCTAGCAGAAAGGGGGACAAGGGTGGTGAAGAAAAAGAAGGAGGAGGAGAAGAAGGAGAAAGATGGAAGCATGACATGCGACGCATGCAATCGAAAAAGAGGATGTCAAGCATGCGGTGTTAGGCGTACGGCGTGCGCTGCCAAAGAAGAAGAAAAAGAAAAGAAGAAGAAGAAGGTAAAGGAGAATGAGACGAAGGAAGTATGGCATGCGGCTAGAAAAGCAGAGTTGCACGTAGTGTTGGCACGCGGCGAGCGGTGTTAAACGCATAATGCGCGGTGCTGGGCGTGTGGCACACGGTGATGATGAAGAAGAAACAAAGCGCGTATTGGGTAGACCTGATCTGCATGACGCAAACAGTGTAACCTTCTGGATCTGTTCAAAGATCCGTGTGAGGCCAAAAATTAGAGAACCAGAGGAAGAGACCAAAATTGCACTTCTTCAGGTCAGAAGCCCAAATTCGACACCGAATTTGGTAAATTTTCTTCTACCTTACATTCAGTTATTCCTCTTTTAGATTAATACCTTGATCATATGTATGAAATTTTTAAGGAAATTGGGAATAAGAAACTAAAAAGGGAGTCGATTGTATGGAACCAAAGTTGTTCAAAAACTTTTTGGTTTCTTCTTTCGTTGGTGATTTTGGTAAGAATTGAGTTAGTTTTCATTCGGGGATCTCATGTTTTTATAAAAAGATTTATTAATATCAAAATGATTAATTTGAAAGTTTAATGGATGATTTAAGTTTTATTCTGGAAGGTGTTTTATAAAGTTTCATATGTATGTGAGTGAGTGTGTATTGAGCTTCAGTGTTGTATAAGGTATATGTACAATAATATGGATGCAGATATGTTGTGTGTGAATGAATAGGTAAAGATAAAGTTTTACATAGGCTGCTGTTTGTTTAGCGTATAAGATTACATGTATAAAAGTATATGGATTCTAGAGTGTGTGTACATATGTGGCTTTATATAATATATATTTATAGATATATATTGATATATATGAAGCTGTATAAAAATGTAAATAGATATATATATGTATGTTAGTATTGGCGTAAATAGTCCTAAGCATTGAATCCATATGTGTGCATGTGTAAAATAATATATGTATTTACACTAGTATAAAAACCGCTTATATGCAGATTTAAAGTAGGAATATGATGTATGTATTTTGTATGGGTATAAATGGTGGTATTTAGGTACATCAATATTTAGAGAATTTGTATGTATGGAGTTATATACGTGAATGTGAGATATGTATTTGGATTTGATATATTTATAAGTATTGTGAAATTATTATTAATATAATTACAGTAGTTCGTGTATGTTAAATCATAATTAGATGAAATATGTATATCGTAAGAAAGTATATATATGTATACATTATTACAATAGGTTTATGGTTAAACATAATGGTACCAAGATAAATTTAAGTAAGCAATGTGTGTAGATATGGATTGTGGTTGCTTGTTGCTTACGTGGTACGTTGGGTGTATGTTTAATACGATGTAAACTGTGTATTGGATATACATGTATGTATGTGACAACTTGCTTAAATAATTATGTGTATGTGTTTAATTTACACACGAGTTCCTTGTTATGTATAGTCGTTATGGGTGGAATGAGTGTGCATCTTAGTTGTGTAAATTAGTGTGTGAGAGTGATGAGATTGGTTGTTGACAGTGTGAGTGAGAATATAAATTAATAACATTGTTGAATCTGAATTTTTCTTCAAAAGTATAAATATAATATTTGGGAAAAAAAAGAATAAAATCTCAAGAATGTTTGAGTTTCTGAAATTTGGATGTGAAATAGAAATAATCTTTGTAGAAGGAAAAGTTTATTAGGTATCATGGAAAAGAGTGTACAGACTTAAAATATATGGTGAACTCTACCATGGATGTGTCATCAGTTGTATGGGTCTGGAAAGCACCATATCAGACGAGGTTGGGAGTTAAGTAATTACGCTCATACCGGACGATATATTGAGACGGCCGATAATTGTGGCGCCCATTACTGGATGGGGTATGGGATGATTGATGAATCATAAAAGAAATATTTATACATCTGCGTGTAGTGGGGATCCTTATGGGCCCCCCAGTGATACCGTTCATAAAATTGACAACATGTAATGGAAATAGAAATGGTAAGTAACCCTAGTTTCAGTGAAATGGTAAGGAACCCAGGTGTTACATTTATTGAGATGCATGTTGATTGTACTTTTCATGGTGATTCTAACGATTTCTTAATGGTTATGTGTATGGATAATTATTGGTAAGAGGAAGGAATAGAGATCTTTTTCAGTAAAAGGAAAAAAAATGATGGTTATGATTGTTGTTCAGCTTTGGATTTTATTCGATAAAATTTGCGTTGGTTTTATTAAACCTGTATGAATGTGTGATGGCATATCTCTATTTTGAACACTACTTTATTCTTACTGAGTCCGTAAAGCTCACCCCAATTCACACCTCCTAGTACATATTAGTTTAGGTCAGGAGTGAGTTCAAGATCAAAGAAAGACTTTGAAGAATCTTTTAATTATCTTGGACATTTATTGTAAAGCATATTTGAATATATTAGTGTGATATAATTTGAAAGATTATTGGTAGCCTCAGGATTTGTGACTCTGTATAAGGGATGTTTTATTGATTTATAAAGATTAGCATAATGTTGCTCAAAATTTATCAGGTTTATATGTGTGGTAATTCTTATTTCCCTCCAAAGAAAGTGGGTTTTTACAGTTGATATCAAAGCCACACTTCTCAGAACCATTCTTTGTATCATGACGTGTAGGGTTCTTATGAGATTTAAAGTAAAAGAAAATTAGGTGACATCTACCTTAGAAGATGTTTTGGAACTTCCTCCAAAAACATGGGAAAGTAGAATTATAATTTGAAATTATGAGGAGATATGAATCGCATGAGTTGAAATGTGATAAGTCTAGCAAATAAGAGGTTAGAGCATCACTCCAAAGCCAATTAGAAATGATGAATATGTGAAACTGCTGGAGGCTTAAACTTATATCGAAATGTTGACCCAATAAAAGAAAAACAATAAAGTAAAATCATGGGAGGGAATTAAAATTCCCTCGAGTTTGGAAAATGGATCTTTAAAAGGGGGAGACCCTCCCGAAGCAAGAGAAAATTTTCCAAGAATAAAATAAATTCCCAAGGGGGAGGGGGGGGGGGGGGGAGAGGGGCAAAGGGTCTATTATTGTTTATTGTGTCATGACCTATATCAAGATCATGACATAATAGAGAGTTTAGAGGTTTGGACCATTCTTTCATCTTAGAGAGCTTCAATATAATCTCAATTACCTGATTACTTGCCTCATAAATATTATTGGGTTTTCATCATGGATGATATTTTTATGAAGCAAGGCAACATTTAGCCTCCTACTTTCCCTATCAGTGCTTTTGCAAACACTTAAGGTTTTAGTGCTCTAATACGACTATCTTTAGCAATAGGTATTACTAGGGATATTTTGGATAATGGATAATTTATTTTCAATCGATTCCTTATGAGATAGAAGAGCCTTTAGAGACCAAGAAGAAAGAGAAATCCAAAAAACAAGTAGACTCCTAAGCAACATTTTGAAATACCCAAATAATTATTGGATATTTTGATGAATCTTAGAATTTCTCATGAAATTTCCTTTAGGAAGAACGAATATCCTGCTTGTTCTGAGTTCCCATCAAGGTTTTGCATTGTAACTTGTGTACCTCGTAGATAAAAGAATTTTGGGAGATAGAATAAATCATGTGCCTAGTGAGTACAAAAAAAAAATGGTGCTACTAGGTGAAATAAAGTACGACTAATTTATATTTTCCTAAGTTTGCTACAAACTCAGAAGAAATACAATTCCTAAATTAGTAGCCCGAATATTAAAAATATTTGCAACATCGAGTAATCATTCTAGATTTGAATAGATTTTGAGGTTCTTTATGAATATTTTTTTCCTTCCTTTTCGTAAGAAAGAATATTTTACTTAGGTGATAATTCATGTAACACCCCAAAAATAAATTTTTTATTTTTGGATATTGGAACCTTTTTATTTTATTTTATTTTATTTAATGGTTAATTTATTTTGTAATAATTATGTGTTTAACTTAATTTAAGTTAATTTAATAGAAATAAAGTTAATAATAATGATAAAATAGGGTAAAATTATTTTTGGGATTTAATTGAAATTGATTTTGAAAAAAAATGGGTGAAAATTTAGATTATGGGGGTGTTTTTGAAAAACAAATCGAAAAACGAGGGTCATAACATAATTTAAGAAAGTTGTGCCATGTCAGCAGCCATGTTAGCAGCCCAGTCAGCGGCCCCGGCCAACCAGAACACGCTGCGTGGCAAGGAAGCTGACGCAGAAGACCACGCGGACGTAGCCACGTGAGCGATCCGCGTGCATTCGATCGAACGGTCTAGGTCTCACGCGTGCGGACGGCCCAGATCTCACGTGCACGGACGGCTCAGATCTCACGCATGCGGACGACCCATATTGAATCACGCACAGATGGCCCAGATCGCATCGCGATGGACGGCCCAGATTTATTCCCATTTTAATCGCGATCGGACGGTCCAGATTAAAATATGATGGACAGCTAAGATTAAAAGGGGGGAGGTTATAAATAACCTCACCCACACCCGACCCCAAACCCTAGCCGCCAGTTCCTCGCCGGAGGAGCCGGCCGCCGCCACCTGCCACCACACCGGAGGGTTTTCCGACCGCCAAACGATGTTGACCGGAGCAAAACATCAAACCGCGACTCGTGCCGGAGAAGCCGCCACACCCGAGAGCACCGCCGCTGGTAAGTCTCGATTTTTTATGATTTTTTAGCCCACCGAGGACCCTATGGTTGTTTTATCGCAGGAACCAATGCGAGTTTGGCCGAATTCGGCCGAAAACAGCTAACCCGAGGCGGATCGCCATCGCGGGCAGCGGTGCCGTCGCCGAAGCACGGCGGAGCTGCCGTGCTGGAATTCCGATATTGGCCGAAAAGGGCCCTAGGTCTGATTTGGGATTTTCTGGGATACGTGTAGGGACCGGTAGTGCGTTTTAGTTTCTCGGAAAAAATTTAGAGAATTTAGGGACAGCCCGTAGGCGCATTGTTGAGTCGATTTTAGACCCCGAAAAGTAAGGATCTCTCACCCTATTTCCTATCACGGCATTAAAGCTTAATAAATGATTAAACGGTATTTTATGAATTTATAGATATTTATAATTGATTGAGGTTGCCAATGGAGCCCGAATCTGATATATTGTTGGTCAGTTGTTGTTTGATCTATTTTTTAATATTAAATACAGTATGGTATTTGATGTACTTATTTTATGGTTTCGTATGCATGAATCATAATTTCTTTTATTATGGTTTAAATTATGGTGAACCCGATGTTGTGTTGTCATTTGCTGTTATTAATGGTTTATGTGTTAGTGTATGATTGAAAAATTGAGACGAAGAAAAATAGAAAAAAAAAGGTTATGTGAAGTGATAAATGGATAATGTGAACAGCCTGACTAGATATCCTGAGAGATGGTGGACGGACCGGATCCGTAGGGAACCCTACCGGGAACGTGGTCTCTCATACCGGACGGGGTATGGAGACCTTATATGTTTTGGCGCCCATACCGGACTGGGTATGGAGACGGCCCGTTTCACCCTCATACCGGACGGGGTATTGAGGTTTATGGTTTTGGCGCCCATACCGGACGGCGTATGGGGACGGCCCTGGAATCAGCTTATTAATGATAATGGTTCACGTGTAGCGGGGACCCCTATGGATCCCTATGGATACTAGTAGGCTGGTAAAAGAGCAAATTTGTTGTCTGATTATTGAAGTGCAAAAGTATGACATGTACTATGCTACTAAGTGTATATGATTTTATGATGGTTATAATGCTATTGTCTTCATATGTTATTTTCACAAATCTCACCGAGGTAAGTGGACAGTAAAGATTTTTATTATCAATAAATGAGTAGTTGTTATAAATTATGCTCAATTGGTTGTTTTCGTTTTCTACCAACCTTTACTTTTGTGGCAGTGAGATAGCGTGATGTCTTTACTGGGCTAGTGTAGCTCATTCCTTATTTAATCATTTCAGATCAGGAAGACGTGGTTCCCGAGCCCGTTCCACAGGAAGACGGCGAGTTAGACATCTAGAGACTTTATAGTTCTGTTTGTAGTTTTTATTTTGAGTATTTCTTTTAATCAACTTATTCTTTCACATGTTGGATACGTTTTTGGTTATTGTGTAAGGGATGTTAATCAAAATTGTTATTACGCTTCTGCATTTAAGATTTGTTTTACATACATACATCTTCATTTAAATTTCTGGGGCCTTTATAATTCACATGATTAAAAAAATTATATTGAATGAGACAGAGTACACCTTATTAGTATTCTTATTCTTGAAAGTCTTCATTCCTCTTAAATTAAGTTCTAAAGAAGATGAGGATGTCCTAAGGACATGTTTTGACCCTAATCATTAATAATATAAAAATAAATCTATAATATAATTCTTTTATGCCAAAAGAAAACACAAAAATGGATGCAACATACCAAGATAAACCCTTAAAGCCAACACTATCAGAGTGGCACAGCAGAAGTGTGTTGTAGACCCACAAACCATAACACATGAAAGCTTTCTCTTGAATGGACAAAGAGAAATTATTGATGGGATAAACATGAGATTTATGCCCCAAGACTATATTTATGAATGATCACATAAAAACTGTGAAAACCAAAAGGGTATAATACCTTATTTCAAAAGAATAAAAAAAGATAAAGTTTTCTCATTAATAACAAGGCTATTAAATGACCTCCTGCATAAGGAACTTATAATGATTGTCGATGATGACTATAAATTCTATAAATCACCAAGTACACTCAAGAGGGCTTTAGGAAAAACTAATCGAGTTTTGAAGCCAAAAAAGG